>JANHFL010089337.1:0-12322 GCA_032468155.1 Oxyrhabdium leporinum
TTTTAAAGATTTTTATATGTAAACCGCCCCGAGTCCTTGGAATGGGGCGGTATATAAATCTAACAAAATAATAATAAAATAATAATAAAATGGGTATGTTCTCTGCCTTACAAGTAGTCCTCCATTTACAACAGTACATCTAGAGGCTGTTCGAAGTTACAACGGCACTGAAAAAAGTGGCTTACGACCAGAGACGGGCTGCTCTTGCCTTGGCAAGAGGTTCGCTGGTTGCGCGTGCGCATTTGCTTGGCAGCTGACTCATATTTATGACGGTTGCAATGTCCAGGCATCATCTGATCCCCTTTTGCAACTTTCTGACAAACAAATGAAGCCAGATTCACTTAACAACTGTGCTACTAACTTAACAACTACAGTGACTTAACAACTGTGGCAAGACAGATCGTAAAATGGGGCCAAATTCTCTTTGTCTCACTTAGTAGCCAAAATTGGGGGGAGGTCCAGTTGGGGTCATAAGTCGAGGACTACCTATATTTATTTAAAAAGTCAGACATGCCCACTTCCACTTTGAAGGTAGATGAGGCCACGATGAGGAAAGCACCCTCTATTGGATTCAACATGCAATGCCTGTACAATTTGCATTTGGATGGGATTTGGGAGGGGCAAAATAACGGCCAGGCACTTGGAAATTGGCAAACCTTCCTTGTGGGGTAGGAGAAAGCCTTTCTGGAGCTCCTCTCCAGCCAATTTGAGGAGACACTGAAGTGTACTCCAGATCACAGACATCCAAAAATGCGTTGAGCACCAGAGGGCAGCATTGCACTTCTTTGACTAGTACTAGAAGCACCAGAACTCTGAACAGGGAAAGGAGGACATGGACAGTTGGAAAGAAGGGGAAATGGGGAGAAAAGAAGGGTACACACTGTTTAACTTTAGCAGGCGCTAAGATCAGCAACAAACTGTTGGAAGACATGTCCATCTGGATTCAGTTCCAAGCGGGGAGAAAGACACTGGAAACACGGAGGCTGCTTGGAAAGATGGTTCATGGTGGACAGGACCACATGGTTTGAGGCAATTGAGCACATGGGTGAAAGAGAGTTATACAGGCGTGGGCTGCTGGGGGTTCGCAGGGATTCGGGCGGACCTTTAGCGAAGATTCTGTGGGGATCACCGAACCCCCAAATCCCACTTCACCCCACCCCACCCCTCCTGCCCCTCCACGCAGCCCATTGTGAATGCAGGTAAATGCAGGGCACGTGGGGAGGGAGAAAAACGGGATTCACAGAAGTTCAGGGAGGCTAGATTCCAGCTTCCCTAGAGCATCCAGAGCTGGGGGGGGAGGGAGGCCGTTTTTGCACTCCTAGAGGCTCCAGGAAAGCCTCAGGACCTCAGGGAAGGCAAAAAAAATGGTCTCCCAGAACGTCGAGGAGGCTGGAAATGGGTCGTTTACAGCCTCCCTAGAGTGTCCAGAGCCGACCAGCTGTTGGATGGGAGGAGGCTGTCAGGCCTCTCCTCGCTGCAACCGGATCCGACGCCAGCCCAGCCAAGCATGTTGAAGCCACCCGGGCCGTTGCAGCGGCGCACAGCTATTTCTGCCACCGCAGCAGTCAGCTGGTAGGAGGGCCTGTCAAGCTTTGTTTCGCTGCAGCTGGATTCGATCCCTGCTAGTCCTCCCTACCCCACACCCCTCCCCCAGATATTGCAAGCCAGTTGGGGTTTGACAGCCGTTTTCGCACTCCCAGAGGCTCCAGGAAAGCCTCTGGACCTCAGAGAAGGCAAAAACACCCCCCACCCACCATGGTGCAGGAGGCCGACTAGGCCACACCCACACCCACCCAGCAACCAGGCAGCGAACCTGTTGCTGAGGTTTTTGAAGCCCACCCCTGGATGTATACTCTCTCTTGGGCTTTGAACTGGCTTCCTGTACCTGTGAAAGAAATGTATTCTGATTGGTTGTCAGACTCCCAGGGATAACTTTGTAGGTTGTCTTGAGTCCCAGGCTTGGTTGAATCTTGCTGAGTGATGAAATGAAGGGGGGCAAATCCTATTATGGCTTAATGACAGTCCTGGTTTGGATCTTGAGTGAGGGCTAATCCTATCACCTTGGAGCTGAAGGTCTTTTGTCTTGTAGATAGGATGGCCCAGTCTTCCTGGGGCTATTAACAAAGGTGTGGGTTGCTTTCCAAGAGCCTGTTTCTCCTTTTTTCATCCCAGGAGGTATATTCTGCCTTTTTAATATTTCTTAGAATATTTCATTTTTCTAGAAGATTGGGTGTTAACTTTCTACAAAACATTACATTGAAAAATTGGGGGGGGGGAGTGTATTTAAGCACACGTGTATATGAAATTACTTTTTTCCAACATCAAAGACTGCTTTTTCAGCTGGGATATTTTTTGCAACAAATCTTTTATGATCCAGAATGTATGCTAGGTTACTCAGATTTGTACCAAGGTTGCAGGGGACCTCAAGAGAACTTCTAGTCCAACCCCCTGCTCAAGCAGGAGATCCTACACAATAATTTGAATGACTAGCATTGTGAAAACAATCCAAATTTTTAAGAGATCAAAAAAGCCAGAAAATGTTTAATTTTAAAATGATGGTTGCTAAATGGACAACCAAAAGGAGCATTTGAGGTATAGGACATTTAGTAACCTTATTGGTTCTCTGGGTTCAATCCTGGCACAATTTGATTGCCCATGTTCCTCTCTAGCTTTGGATTGAAAATCCCAGTATGTTGGGATTCAGCCGGGTCTCCCCGGTTTGCTAAAACTGGTTGTTAATTGATTAAAAAGATCTGAGTCCCTAAGGTAAAGGATGGAGATAACAGCCTGGCTTTCTTGACATAGAGAAGGATAGTCCAGACTATTTCTGACCTCTGAACCCTTTTCTTTGCTCACTTTGTATTTATTTGCCTGTTGAAATGGCCTTCTGTTTTTCTGCTTGGGTGAGATGGTAGGAGTTGTAGGTGTCCCAGGGTCATGTGATCACCTTTTGCAATCTTCTGACAAGTAAAGTCCTTGGGGAAAGCCAAACTCACTGAACAACCATTTTACTCATTTAAGAACTGCAATATTAACTGTGGCAAGAAAGTGCAAAATGGGTGAATAGTGTTCTAGAAGGCAGTAATGTTAGGCAAAAATCAAGAACGGGGTAAATATTCTCAAAATGACAGGAGGGAAGTTCAAAAGTAATTTTAGAAAACATTATTTCACAGGAAGAGTAATGGAAGTTTGGAACCAACTTCCAGTGGAGATAGTGACTGAAATATCAGTAATGGAGTTTAAACATGATTGGTATAAATGCATGCCCATCACCAGCAAAAATTAATAAAATTTAAAAATAATTAAAAATAATTCAATCATCATTTTAGCCATTGTCCATCCACTGCAGGATGAAGACCTCTTCTACATGTTTCCAACTAATACGGTCCTGAGCTTTCTTTAGCCAATTGGGCCGGCCATGTTTGCTGATGTCGTTGATCCGTCTTGTTCTAGGTCTCGTTCATGGATGCTTTTTTATCAAGTAGGATCCTCCTGACTGTCTTGGTTCACCTGCCATCAGTTCTTTTTGCTACTTGAACAGCCCATTTCCATTTCCATTATTTTACTCTCTTGATGATATACTTTAGTTTGTTCTCTAATGCATTTGCAGGTCTTTCTATCCCGTCTCGTGATATCTTTCCATGGCTCTTTGCAAATTCAGGCACTTAGCAACCATAAGCATAGAGACATACCGGTAGAAAACCGATGGCAGAAAAAGACCTAATGGTCCATCGAATCTTCCCTTTGAGGGTTGTTATTTTCTTTTTAATTAAATTAATAAGAACAATTTGACTTAAAAATAACCCTGAAAAAGGGCCAGGTTATGTTTCGTAAATTCACCAAAGCAAGAAAAAAAATAATTAATATCTGAAGAACCAGACGTAGCAGACCACTACATACACAAGGGAAGGACTGGACTCCTGCTCCTAATTTTTCCTTGAGAAGATTCCGTTTCTTTCATGGAGCCAGTGAGCTATTCTTAATTTTAGGCCAAGCGTCAAATGCAGGTCAAGATTTTCTTTTCTTTTAACTACTAACAGCAGAAAGGAGGTGGGATCCAGTCGTCACCATCACCATTTTAAACTGGAGCTATCTCAACATCCACTTGCAATATCTTCGCCGTTAAAGCGCCATTTACGGGACTCATCTGAGGGACATCTTGTTGGGGGCAACACGCTGACTTTGTAAACCGCTTAGAGAGGGCTGCTGAAGCGCTGTAACGCGGTGTATAAATCTAAGTGCTATTGCTATCCGTCAGGTTTAAAAAGGGTCAGCTACTCCGCAGCGCTGCCGCCGCCTCCTCAGCGGCTCTAAGAAGAGACTCCGGACGGGCTGAGATAAAAAGCCCAGCTTTCTCTCAGCTTTGGCGCCCGTTACTGCGCGCAGGCGCCGTTCCGCCGGGTGACGTCACAAGCAACGGTTGCCCGCGCGCGTCGCTGGCATTTTATTTTTTGGGGAGCTCCCGGCGCAACGTCCTTTTGCGCACGCTCCGTTTGTTCTCTGAGGCTGCCGTTGTGGCGATTCTGCGCACAACGCTCGGAGGCTGTACGCTTCCCTAGGGAGGCGGGGCCAGGAGGGCTCGGCGCCTCCCCTTTCCCCGCCCCTTCCCTCGGCCGTAAGAGCCGTTGAAGCGCAGTCAGGGCTTTCAGACCCGGCACCCACGATGGATTTCAGGCGATCCTAGCGGGTTCCTGTGGGAATTGAGCGGGAGGGAGTAGGGGAGAGGTGGTATAACAGGGCCTTTTCTTGGTCTCCCGCTCTTAGCAGAGCGCGAGGTTGAGGGCGGAGAGTCTCCTTTGGCGCGCAAGTTCCGAAGCTGTTGCGAAGAGGGCACCCCTTGGCGCCCCTCCCCGTGGGAAAGGAGCGGTGGATTTTCCCACACTTAGCAGGTGCGCACTTGGCTACCACAAATTGTAGAGTAGAATTGTAATTGGTAACCAGCTATTCCCAGCCGGTGCTCCTAAATGGTAAGAGGGTGAAAGTTGCTACCCAACCACACCTGGAAAGCTCGGGGACTCCCAACCTTTTCGTAAAGGGGGAATAAATAAATGCAGGTACCCTCAACTTACGACCACAATTGAGCCCAAATTTTTTGTGGCTAAGTGAGACATTTCTGAAGTGAATTTTGTCCCACTTTTACGACTTTTCTTGCCATAGTTGTTTTTTTGTTTTTCTAAAAAATATGTTTTTAATTTTTTACAAACATCATTGTGTAAACAGTGTGGCATCTGGGTATCATACCTTTCAATACAAATAAATTGATATTAATCATATTTATATCATTTAACAGCATTATATAATTCTAAGAGTATTAGACATCTTTATAATAAGATCGTCCTTCATTGTTTAGTTATTCAGTGTTTCAATATGTTATTTTATACCAATCACCCTATTTCAAATTTCATATCTTTAGTGTAGGTAAAATATTATCAATCATCTCTATTACATTTAACCAACTTATATAGTTCTAATGTTAATACAAACATTTATGTAATATTAAGATCTTCCATTGTTGCTCATTCAACTTATCAATCACCATATTGCTTATTCCACTTATACAATTATTTTTATATCAGTCACCATGTTTTGGTTATCATACCTTTTAATACAAATAGGCTATTGTTAATCACCTTTGTTACATTTAGCTAATATTAGTGTAGATAAAATATTATCAATATTATCTATTACATTTAACCAATTTACAACTTATCGATCACCATATTACTTATTCAACTTATAAAATTATTTTATGTCACTCGCCATGTTCTACATATACTTTTTAATACAAATAAGCTATTATTAATCATCTCTATTACATTCTTGCCACAGTTGTGAAGTGAATCACTGCAGTTCTTAAATAGTTAATAACATGGTCGTTAAGTGAATCTGGCTTCCCTGTTCACTTTGCTTGCCCAAAGGTTGCAAAAGGTGATCACAATGGCCTGGGGACACTGCAATGGTCATAAATATGAGTTCGTTGCAAGCATCTAAATGTTGATCCTGTGACCATGGGGATGCTGTAAGTGTGAAAAAAGGCCATGTCATTTTTTTCAGTGCTGTTGTAACTTTGAACGGTCACTAAATGAACTGTTGTTAAGTTGAGGACTATCTGTAAAGGGGGGATAAAGGGGGGCTTGGCAGGAGGGAGACAAGGGAACCAAGAGAGGCTTGCAGCACACAAAGCAGTACCCAAACAGCAAAGCTCATATTGGGGAAAGGGGATGGAAAGAGGGGTCTTTTGAGGATGACCCTGAAATACCTTTGCATTCAACCCTTTATTCTCCCTTTATTTTTGAAGTGAAGGAATATGACTTGTCTTGCTCTATGTGGGGAAGGGCATAGGAACCAGAAGTCCGGAGTCTGAAATTATCTAGTGACACTATTTTTTCCCCCCTAAATTGGGAAATATTTACATTAGGGACTTCAGAGTTTGTGTGGGAAGTTAACCTTGTTTTGATTTCTGTGTTTCAAATGACTTAATGGAGGCATTAAATGGCTGTAACTCATAAGGGAGCTATTTTAGGTTTGTTAGGCGTTAATTAGCCACTGCTGCAAACTTCTTTCATCATCACATCTTGGAAAGTCACTACATTTGCCCCTCGCCGAGAAATTTCAGAGGACTTTCACATCACGTAACTAAGTTTTGTTTACAGGCTCAGCTTCAGCTCTGCCTCTACAGAGAAATTATGAGTCTTCACGTTTCTCCCCCTATAATTATGAAAACTGTAGGGATTTCTTTTCTCGCTCCTTTCTCTCTGGAGAGATGATCATCTTTTGAAGCCAATAAGTAACTGAATTAGTAAGGGGTATCCCCAGTTACAAAGCCTTATAAGAAAAAAGCTTTCAGTCATACTCTGCTCCAAAACTCTCTTGAGGTAACTCTTTTGCCAAATAGCAGAGGTAATGTCAGGCTAACATCCTGCACTGAACTTGGAGGCCATAAATGTAATTAACTCTTGCCTGCTTACTGCTTGACTGAGGCTTAGGCTCGGATACATTCAGAATCGGTATTGGAAATGGCCACTTAGAATTTTGAGTGCAAAACCATATCCAGGAAGCCGCCTGGATTTAAGCTTAAATTGAAGGAAAGTTTTCTTTTTTTTTTAAACTTTCCTCTATGAAAATGTAATTGAAGATTGCAGTGCTGGTTTATCAGTATTTTAAATCAAGGGTGTCAAATTTTAATCTGGTAAGTAACACGGAAAGTATACCCACAATCAGCATTCTTTAGTGATTCTCCTCCTTTGTCCAAGGTCAGTTCCAGTCAGTGATGGGAAGAGAGGAGAAATCTAGCCCTGGGCCTCTGCTGGAACAAGTGTCACAGCTCTTGACTCGTTCCCCAAATCTACATGAAACTGTGACATCATCCATTGGGTTAGGTACTATTGAAACAGTGATGAGTCTTGGCCATATACCTCTGCCCCAGGATGCCCAAGTAATGCTGTCAGGGGGCTTTCCTAGTACCTGGAGACTCTACAGACCTGGATTTGGGCAGGGGGGGGGGAGGGTGTTTCCAGCTTTGGTTCAACCCTGACAAGACCAAGTGGTTGTGGGCTTTAGAGTCCCCCATATTTAGTGATCAGCTCAATTCTGGCTGGGATGACACTCACCATCAGAGCTGCGGCACAATCAGAGGGTCTCCTGGAGTCACAGCTCTTAGGGGACAATTGTGTCCAGGAGAGCTTTTCCCCAATATATCGTGCAAATCAATGCACTCTCCAATGGGACTGCCTTTAAACAGCATTCAGCAGCTGTAGCTAGTCCAGAATGCAGAAGCATGGATCATATGAACATTGCTCATAATATTATGAGCATATTATGAGCACACACCACTGCTGTGTGAACTGCACTGGCTTCCAGTAGGCTCTCAAGTGCAATTCAATAGCAGTAGCACCTAGACTTATATACCGCTTCACCGTGCTTTACAGCCCTCTAAGCAGTTTACAATCAGCATATTGCCCCCAACAATCTGGGTCCTCGTTTTATTTACCTTGGAAGGACGGAAGGCTGAGTCAGCCTTGAGCCTGGTGAGATTTGATCTGCCAAATTACAGGCAACTGGCAGTCAGCAGAAGTAGCTTGCAGTACCGCATTCTACCCACTGCGCCACAGTTCAAGGTAGAGTTTGTCACCTTTACAGCCCTACATAGATAACATGGGCCACCTTACGTACAGGACTGCCTATTCCTGATGTTTTCTCCCTATCCTACACCATCCAGCAGGATGGGCATGATCTGGGTCCCCCAGGTAAAACAATGTTCCCGATAGAGGCCTTTAAAGCCTTTATTTATAAAATTTATTGGCTGCCCATCTTACCATAAGGTAACTCTAGGCAGCTTACAGTCATAAAATATGTCTATACACATACAATGAAAGCAAATAATTACAATCAAACATTAAAACCTAAGGACACATGGGGAGTGTGGGAGCAACTTGGGGGAGATGGGATCTGCTGTTACTCAATCAACTACCTCCCTTGGGCTGTTCCTCCACAGGGGCTCAAAGCCAACTAGCAGAGCCACATCTTTAGGCCCTTATGAAAGGATAGGAGGGTTGAGGCCCATCTCATAAGCTGGCATGTATGGGACGGGCCAATTCCAGTGGGATGAGATAGTTCCCTCAAGTAACCTGCATCCATGCCATGAAGTGATTTAAAGGTGATCACCAAGAGACGTTCATTCAGGATAATGGATTTGCACTTACAACTATGTGATTCGCTTGATGACTGTGGTGGCTCACCTTAAGACCATCATAAAAAGTCTCATAAAATCAAATCCTGTTACGTGGTGCCTTGACTTAACATGGCAACGACTTACAACTGAAATTACAAGTGCCATTGTGGTTTTGCCCTTATGTGAATCATTTTACAGTATGCAAGGGAATTGCTCATGATAAAGCTCTTTCCACATTCCATACATTTATATGACTTGCCCCCTTTGTGAATCTTTTTATGGTATGTAAGAGAACTATTCATGCTAAAGCACTTCCTACACTGCACTTATATGGTTTTTCCCGTATGGATTCACTGATGGGAAATTAAGTTCAGTACTTCTCCTGAAGCTCTTTCAACATTCTATGCATCTATATGGCTTCTCCCCTGTGTGAATCGCCTTATGGTTATTCAGAGTAACCTTAAGGGTAAAGCCCTTTCCACACTCCGTGCACTTGTAAGATTTCTCCTCATTGTGAATTTTTTTATGGGAACTGAGATTACTACGCTGGCTGAAACTCTTTCCACATTTCATGCATTTATGCGGTTTCTCCTTTGTGTGGGTCCTTTGATGGGAAGTCAGCTGAGTGCCCCACTTGAAACTCTTTCCGCATTCTATGCATTTGTACGGTTTCTCCCCTGTGTGGATCCTTTTATGGTAGGTAAGTTGAAAGTTTTGGATAAAGCTCTTTCCACACTCTTCACAGGTGTATGGTTTCTCCCCTGTGTGAATCATTCTATGGGAATTAAGATTACACTTCTGACTAAAGCTCTTTCCACAATCCGTGCACTTATGTGGTTTCTCCCCCGTGTGGATTTTTTTATGGGAATTAAGATTACTGCGCTGGCTGAAACTCTTTCCACATTTCATGCATTGATACGATCCCTTTCCTGCATGGATCCTTTTATGGTATGCAAAAGAACCACTCGTGCTGAAGCTCTTTCCACACTCCACGCACTCATATGGTTTTTCCCCTGTGTGGATCCTTTGATGGGATGTAAGCTGACTGCTTTTCCGGAAGCTCTTTCCACACTCCGTACACGGATATGGCCTCTCCCCTGTGTGAATCATTTTGTGGGAATGAAGGGTAACCTTCTGAGTAAAGCTCTTTCCACATTCCATGCACTGATAGGGTTTCTCCTGCGTGTGGATTTTTTTGTGGGAATTGAGATTACCGCGCTGGCTGAAACACTTTCCACATTCCGGGCATTTATGCGGTCTCTCCTTTGTGTGGGTCCTTTGATGGGAAGTCAGCTGAATGCTCCATCTGAAGTTCTTTCCACACTCCAAACATGAATATGGCTTCTCCCCCGTGTGGATCCGTTTGTGATAGGTAAGTTGAAAGTTCTGGATGAAGCTCTTTCCACACTCTTTGCATTTATACGGTTTCTCCCCTGTATGAATCATTCTATGGTAATTAAGATTACACTTCTGATTAAAGCTCTTCCCACAATCTGTGCACTGAAATGGTTTCTCCCCTTTGTGAATTTTTTTATGAGAATTAAGATAGCTGCACTGGCTGAAACACTTTCCGCATTCCATGCATTCATACCTTCCGTCAACTGCATGGATCCTTTTATGATATGTACAGGAACTGCTCAAGCTGAAGCCCTTTCCGCAGTCTGTGCACTTATATGGTTTTTCCCCTGTGTGGATCCTTTGATGGGAAAGAAGACGAGCGCTCTTCCGGAAGCTCTTTCCACACTCCATACATGTATACGGTTTCTCTCCGGTATGAATCATTTTATGGAAATCCAGAGTAACCTTTTGGGTAAAGCTCTTTCCACACTCTGTGCACTTGTATGGTTTTTCGCCTCTGTGGATCTTCTGATGGGAAGTAAGCTGGGTGGTCTTTCTGAAGCTCTTACCACATTCCATACATTTATATGGCTTCTCTCCTGTGTGGATCATCTGATGGGAATTAAGAGTAACCTTTTGAGTAAAGCTCTTTCCGCACTCCATGCACTTGTATGGTTTCTCTCCCGTGTGAATTTTTTTATGGGAAGTAAGATATCTGTGCTTGCTGAAACTCTTTCCACATTCCATGCATTTATACGGTTTCTCTCCTGAATGGATTTTTGCACTGGAAGCAAAGGAACTGCTCTCACTTAAATGTTTTCCGTTCTCTGCACAGTGATATAGTTCGTTTCCCATGTTCCTTTCACCACATAAAGACAGATTAGAAGTCCAACTGTAGCTTTTTTCATCCTTTTGGTATCCATCCTCTTTTTTAGTGCTAATTGTGTGATGTTCGTATAAATCCGAGCCCTTTTCAAATGTTTCCACGCTTTCCACATTTATTTGTTCGTTTTGATCTTTTCTGAGAAAAAAGTCCTGGATTTCAGCGGATGGGAAAGTTGAGCTGCTATGACTCTCATTTTTTGACAGATTTCTTTCATGTTCTTTTGCTTCCGTTGAATTTGCAAAGTCTTCTCTTCTCTCTTCATGCCTGAACATTTGGAAGGCTTCCTTGTTCTCTTGAATGCAATTTCCTTAAGAGAAAAAGAATGAATGAAAAATTGAGGCAAGGTAGGGGAAGTGAAGTAAGAATTCATAGCACAGGAAGTGAATATAAATTTCCTAGTGAAATTCTGCCATATATTCTCCACTATTTTGAAAGGAATTTGTTCTGCTGACCAACATTAAATACTCTGATCTAAGCCTTACAAATTTGGGAGTTTGAGTGACAAGTTATTATACATAATAATGTCCATATGTATAACACTACACGGTATAGCAGTAGATCACTTCTATTTATGAGCTTCTTAAATCATAAAAAAAAACCATTTGTTTACATAAAAGAGACATTTGCACTGTTACACCATTTCGTTGAATAAACTAATTCTGCTTATGGATTGCTATCAAATCTCAAGAGTTCACTTAAGGAACTGAGAAATCAGGGAAAAAATCCTGGTAATATATATTCCAGTGGTGAACAAGCGAAACCATGGGAACAAGGATTTATCATTACTAGATCTAATTTCTTGTCTGTCTTGAAATACCTGAGAAACAGGGAGGGATTCAGGGAACACAACAGCAGTCTATTATTTCATTTACATTTACTGGTAATCTTCAACATACAACCACAATTTTGTCCGGAATTTCCACATTAAATTATGTTCACAAATCCAAATGTGTGACCAAATCTGTTTTTACAACCATTTTTACGGTAGTCGTTAAGTGAATCACAATTAGCGCTTGTAGTTTTCCTGCAGTCATTTAAGGTTGTTAAATGAAACAAAAACATATTGTGCAGTACTGCTGGAGAAGGTGATAATGTGATAATGCTCCCTCCTCCCAACAATTTAAATTAATACCGTACCTTAATAAAAATCAGATTTATAGATAGTAACAAAAGCTGTAGTTTTCTATATCGGGGGGGGGGAAAAAACCTTAATAGTTGTACACCTTTAAAGTTACTATGGTACAAGTATACCTCAACTTACAACCATCTGTTCAGCAACCGTTTGAAATTACGATGGTGCTCAAGAGAATTACAACCAATGCTCAGTTATAACCATTGCATTGCCTCCATAGCCTAGGTGGCGCAGTGATTAGAGTGTTGAACTGCAGGCCACTTCTGCTGATTCAATCTAGCGGTTCAAATCCCAC
>JANHFL010089439.1:0-12320 GCA_032468155.1 Oxyrhabdium leporinum
AAGAAGCTTCTTGGATGAGAAGCAAAATGTCTTCAAAGAAAAACCAGAAAGTCCAGTTGCCTCTTGAAAAAAAGCACTTTTGGGACAACAGGCTGCAGGAGGCTACCATCTGCCTTGTAAAGCCTTAGGTAACTGGAGTAAACAAAGAGGAAGCGATGGTGAGAAAGTTGGAGCAGATCTAAAATCACTCCCAATTGAGCAAGCCGGCTTTTAAAGGAATCAGAACATTCCCTCGCTCAACGGAATCTTTCCTGCCGAGATGATTTAACTCCTACCAGTTCTCTCAGGGTTCCTAAACTTTGTGGCTGAATTCTTAGGTCCCAGCAAATCAGTTTTCTTAAGCGATTTCCATTGCTGAAATTCTCCAACAGAAACTCCAAAACCCCAAAAAACAACAGAAGAAACTCCTGCTTTTCACAAAAGAGGTTCTGAGAACAATCGAAAGGATCCTTGGTGGTCACCGGGCACTCAAAATTAGAAGTCCCTTTTCAATCCAAGGCTTCTCGTGGCCCAGTGGGGGAGATGCAAGCAAATTGTGGAAGAGGGTTGCACGTTTCTGGGGGCTGGGAGAATCAGAAAGTGGGTAGGGAGCAGAAAATGGTGTCTGCAAGCTCTGATATCCAATGGCTACAACAAGATGCAGAAATATCCTGAAGAAAGGGGGTCATTTCCACGCTTTGCGATTGTGGTGCCATGCGTGCACCTGTGCGTACACACACACACACACACACACATATACACACACACACACATGTATGTATAATATATATGTATAATATGTATGTGTGTGTATGTATATATATATGTATATATATATGTATATATATATGTGTGTGTATACATGTATAATATGTATGTGTATGTTTGTACATATGTATATTATATGTGTATACACATATACACACACACACACCTGTCCTTTGTGTCCTGATCAGTGTACCTCATGGCAGCGCAGCAGAACGCAATTAACATTGCTAGTTTCTGGGCAAGATCTTTTTAAATTTGTACATATTTTGATCTTGTGTTTTATATTTTAAATGTTATGCCTTTTTAAAAATGTGATGCTTCTGACGCGAAGAAACAAAGACTTGAAAAAGAGGAAGGGAGAGAAGAGAAGGAAGGTAGGTAGGTGGAGGGAAGGAAAGGAGGGAGGTAGATAGAGGGAAGGAAGGAAAGGAAGGAAGGTGGAGGGAGGAAGGGAAGGAAGAAAGGAAGGAAAGTGGAGAGAAAGAAGGAAGGATGAAGGAAAGGAAGGAGGAGAGAAGGGAAAGGAAGGGAGGTGGAGGAAGGAAGGAAAGGAAGGAAGGATGGATGGAAGGTGGAGAGAAGGAAAAGAAGAAGGAAGGGAGGTGGAGGCAGGGAGGAAGGTAGGGAAGTGGAGAGAGGGAAGGAAGGGAAGGAAGGAAGGAAGGAGGAGAGAAGGGAAAGGAAAGAAAGGAAGGGATGTGGAGTGAGTGAGGAAGGAAGGAAGGAAGGAAAGGAAGGTGGAGAGGAAGGAAGGAAGGAAGGACAGACATGATCCATACTGTGAAGCCAACTTAATTTATGATTTTAAGGAGTCAAAATTGAAGAACCCCAGCCTTAATTCAATGCACCACTGTCCAGTTCACTTGTGCACAGGTGGTTTCTGGCAAAATGGCAAGTTGGCTTGACCCAAACTCTCATCACAGTCCATCCCTTTTCTTGTGCTCCTAACGAAAACTCTACTTTATTGTTTTGGTGGACTAAATGCGTTCCTTGGTGGGGGGGGGGAGGGAACCTGCTAGGTTCTAATTGGCAAGAATGGAAACCAAGCCCTAAGCGACCGCTGTGCACTAGTGGCCACAGCAACAGTACACAAAATGCAACCAGCAATTGTATCCCAACGCAGAAAGAAAGGTTGCATTTCAAGCTTTTTTGGGGGTGGGGGTAGAAACCCTCCTTGAAGAATCTTCTGTTTTTTGTTGCTTGCTCAAAATTGGCATCACCAAAGAATGGATCAAGTTCTTAGCGAGCCACAAAGAAGGCTGCGGAGCTGTTTCCCACCGAGGAGCGTCGGAACAAATTGGGAGGCTGCAAGCACCACTTAGTTGCGTTGACAAAAAGCTTAATCGGCACAGGAGACAGATGTTCTACTCGGGACGTCGATCCTTCCTTTGCAAAGAGGAAAATCAGAGAGTAGGTTTAAGCAAGCCTGAAATTGCCTCCCCGTTTTTGTTTTTCTCTTGTTTGGGTCCCGGCTTGAAGAGGACTTTGGGGGGGGGGGGCTGGCTTGTTTTCGACGGGGAATGTGGAATAAATAAAAGGAATGCCCTTCTTCTCTGTAGCTATGGACTGGTTCTGTCCCTGTGCTTCCTCTGATTAAAGATGAACGAAAAAGGCACCTTCTGGTTGACTTTGCCCATCTTGATTTGTATACTTTCCTTGGCACCAGCAGGAAAGGGGCTTGCCTCTCTCCCTTTTCTGAGTTGCTCCTGCTGCCTCTTCACTTGCCTAAATTGATTTAGGATTGTTTTAATCCCACTCTTATTACTTTGCAAGCAGCTCAAGGTGGCAAACCTACCTAATACGTCTTCCTGGTTTCCCCACAACACCAATAACAATAACCCCGCGAGGCGAGTTGGGATGAGAGAGAATGGCCGGCCCAAAGTTACTCAACCGGCTTTCACATGTACGGTGGGACTAGAACTCGTGGCCCGATGTCATCGAGCCAGCTTTCGTGCCTAAGGCGGGACTAGAACTCCCAGTCTCCCTGGTGATTGGCCCAGTGTCATTGAGCCAGCTTTCACGCCTAAGGTGGGACTAAAACTCACAGCTCCTGGTTTCCAGGTGAGCACTTTAACCACAACACCAAAGTGGCTCTCTGTTTGGCCAATATATCTGTTATTCTTTGATGGTCTCCTACCCAAGTATTAAGCAGCTCCTATTTGGTTTAATTTCCCTGCCCAGCTAAGGTTGGACAGGCGTACCACTAATTGAGACATCTCTCTCCATTTACTTACTCTATACTCTTGTAGCAGATGTCTGCTCTAAAGAAGAGAAAGAGTGGGGCCTACCTGGGCTCAGGAAGCTTCTGGGTTTTCTCAGAGGTTGCCCTTTTCTTTGTAGGTAGAACATGCTACTCTCTGAGCTGGGTTGTTTCCTTGCAGATGTTTCATTACCCAGCTAGGTAACATCATCCGTGGTAGAAGGGAGTGGGGGTTTGCTCTCTGAGTATGTACTAACAAACCCGGTCAGTGATCTTGGTGGCTTCTTTATTAGACTGTTGTTTGTTATTAGCTTGTTTGTCCCAAGTTGTCAGTTCCTTAATTGAGGTATTGTTTACTACTTGATTGTTGGTCTAGATTTAACCTAGGTGTTAATCTTTGCTTAAAGATGGCAAACCACTCCCCCTTCTAGCACTGATGATGTTACTTAGTTGAGTAATGAAATGTCTGCAAGGAAAGAAGCTCAAAGAGCACCAAGAATCCAACAGTCCTCCTCCTCCTCCTCCTCTTCCTCCTCCTCCTCCTCCTCCTTGCAAACTCCTTTCCCTTCTAGCCCCGATGATGTTACCTAGTTGGGTAATGAAATGTCTGCAAAAAAGACAGTCACGTTCAGATCAGATCAAATCCAAGTTTATTACAGTCAAAGACCAGAAACCAGAACGAATAAAACCACTCAAGGAATATCCAGTTAAAAATTCTCGAATAAAATAATAAATAACAGACAAATATCTATCTTAAAAATCACAATTTGTCACCCAATCTGTCAGTTACACCTGGCCTGAGTCTGCGTACTACAACATCAATCCTTAAAACGGTGAGGCCCAGCCGAGCTCAAAGGGCACCAAGGATCCCACAGTCATCTTGTTTTCTGGGGCAGAAGAGAGTAGATTAAATTGCGAGGGGCTCGATTTTCTTCTTTCTAAACCCTTCACGATCGCTGACGGAAAGCTGATTTTGGAGAAATAAATGCGGGTGTCTTCAAACGAGGCGGTGTAAGTGTCTTGTGGGAACTAATTCAGAACGGTGAAAGGATAGTGTGCGATTTTGTGCGTGTTATTTCTGTGGCATTTCCGCTTCCTTGGAGCCAAAGAAGAGCCCGGGTAGCCCTCAACTTACGACCACAGTTGAGCCCAACATTTCGGTGGTTAAAGCGAGATATTGGTTAAGTGGATTTTACTCCATTTTACGAGTTTATTGGCTGGCATTGCTCAGTGTATTCCCCACGGTTGTTAAGTTAGTAACATGGTTGTTAAGCGAATCTGGTCGCAAAAAGGGATCGCTTGCCCTCCCCGGGATGCTGCGACCTTCATAACTATGAACCAGTTGACCAGAGTCTGAATTTTGATCGCATGACTGTGGGGAGGGCAATGCTACAAAGGTCGAAAGTGGGAAAAGTGGCCCTAAGTCCCTTTTTTTCACTGCCGTTGTAACTTTGAACGGTCAGTAAGTGAACTGTTGTAAGTCGAGGACTGCCTGTATCGTAAGGCCAGGAGAGCAGACCCACCGCAGAAATAGCAGCGATGCTAGCAAGACTTATTTTTAAAACTCTGCATTCGAGGTCTCGATACAATTGCGGTTGGGAAATGAGCCAGCCGAAGAACAGGCCAGCAAAACAGAAAACCAAAACAAAACCCTCAATTATCGTTCGGACATGCCAAAATGCAGTTTAAGACAGAGCTTCCTACTTTGCGCAAACATCGTGGACTTCTTATATGTTTGAGTAACAGAGTAAGAGAGTTGGGAGGGACCTTGGAGGTCATCTAGTCCAACCCCTCCACCCAAGCAGGAGACCCTACACCATTTCTGACAGATGACAGTCCAGTCTCTTCTTGAAAGCTTCCAGGGATGAAGCTCCCACAATCTCTGAAGGCAACTTCTGTTCCATGGGTTGATTGTTCTCACTGTCAGAAAATTCCTCCTTATTTCCAGGTTGAATCTCTCCTTGTTCATCTTCCATCCATTATTCCTAGTAATTCTTACTAGTGTAATATTCTAGATCATGAAGAATTTCCCTAAAAGATCATTCTGACTAAGTTCCAGCCTTTCTGACTATCAATGTGAGGGAAGGAGATCCAAAAACCGACATAAGAATACCCTGTAGCATAATTTAGCTGCATGAACAGATGTATTCGTTGCCTTTACCATCAAAAGCCAAATGTGAATCTTAACCCGTTTGCACACCACGACTGGTGTGATTCTAGCTCTGTAATATCTCTAAAAGAGCAAGTCTGGTATAGTGGTGAAAGCATCAGGTTAAAAACCAGGAGACTGGAAGTTCTAGACCGGCCTTAGCCAACTGGGTGACCTAGGGCAGTCATTCTGCCTGAGGAAAAAAGCACTAGAAAACCACTTCCGTGCCCAAATCTATTTAAACAAGCCTAACCTATGTTTAGAAAGGCAGGTTTGGTATAGTGCTTCCGGCATTAGGCTAGGAACCAGGAGGCTGTGAGTTCTAGTCCAGCCTTGGGCACAAAGTCAGTCCTGGAACCATGGGCCAGTCACTTTCTTCCAGCCCTAGGAAGGAGACAATGGCAAACCACTTCTGAAAAACCTTGCCAGGACAAACTGCAGGGATCTGTCCAGGCAGCCTCTGAGAGTCAGACATGATTAAACAGAAGGGGGAAGGGGGCAAATCTATAAACCGATAAGACAGCATTTGTTCCCCCGCAGCATGAAAAAAAAACCAAACTTGCTGAATGCAAAATGCTGACACTTCCTGACTCAAAAAGCAGCCAATATGAGATATTTCTCTCTGCGTTTGGATTTTCCCCCGACTTCTCCCACATAACTGAGGGTTTGTCTAACAAAAGCCCAAGAGCCAAAGTTGGCTTGGGTTGAGTCCATCAAAGAGCTTGGGAAGAGGCGGTTGATGGCAAACCTGCCGAGCCCTCACCTCTTCTTGTACCCCACAAGGGCTTTGATGTTCAGCTCCACCGGGACGTCCTTCGGGGGGGAGAGCGGGATTTTGATGTTGCTTGAGAGGTTCTGGGGAGTGGGGTGGATCACGTGGCTCTCGTTTTCAAAGATGCCTTCGGCAAAAATCAGCACCACTCGGATAATCGTCTCTGAAGTGAAAACAAAAACATTGCCTCCTCGTGAGTTTTAAAGAGTTTCTAATAGAGGTTAGTCCTCCGTCTACGACCGTAATGGAGCCTGCCCGTTACGGTGGCATGCCCTGGCCGTCGTTAAGCGAGATTAAGAATACTAAAGTATTTATTCAGGTTAAAAACTATTCTCCGGGACAGCAGACAAGACAGGGAAGAAGTCAAAATCACCACTGCTGTCATCGCCAAAAGCAACCAACCAGATGTTTCACTTGTGGCCTCAAGCTTGCTATGAGCATAGAATCATGAGGCTGGAAGGGACCTCAGAGGTCTTCTAGTCCCACCCACCCCTGCTCAAGGAAGGAGGCCTTATACCATCCGGATCAAATGGTTGTCCAGCCTCTTCTAGAAAACCTCCAGTGATGAATCACCCACAACTTCAGGAGGTAACTGGTTAATTGTTCTGACTCTCAGGAAATTTCTCCTTACTTCTAGGTTAGATCTCTCCTTGATACACTTCCACCCATGACTTCTTGTCCTGCCTTCTGTGCTTTGGAGAATAAGTCAATCCCCTCTTCTCTGTGGCAGCCCCTCAAGTACTGGAAGACTGCTATCATGTCTCCACCTCATCCTTCTCTTTGCTAGACTAGATATGCGTGGCTCCCTAAGCCGTTCATCATATGATTTAGCCTCCAAACCCTTTATTATTTTTCGGTCGCTCTTTTCTCCCACACTTTCTAGGGTCTCGCCCCCCCCCCCGCCCCCCCAATGGATCTGCTCAGGTTAACCTGTTGCTTTTAGATGCTGCCCCTTAAATTTTAACTAGTCTTCGTACGTGACAACTGTCAACTCTGAAGCTAGCCTGACCGAGGCCATCTTTGAAGCTTCAGCGTTGCCACAATGAAGAGGAGGGCTAGGGAGGGGGGAGTAGAGATAACTGGGATTTTGTAGCCGAAATAAAATACTTTTGCCCCTGGGAACCAAGGACGTTCCAACAGGTGGCTGAAGAGAGGAGGAGTGAAGTTACCAAGCGACGGGACAGCACCTTGATTGGACCATGTGATATTGTTGGGGGGGGGGGAAGGGGAAGAGCTTTTACTTTTAATAAGGTGAAAACCGCGGGAACGTTCAGAGTCGGTTTTCACCAGCCTGTGCCAACATGATATATCCAAATAAAACTATTCTTTGAGGAACCTGATATATCCAAATAAAACTATTCTTTGAGGAAGTTCTGATTGCTATGGGTGTGTTACTTAGATCCCTGACAACCACCCCCCCGTAATGGGTGCGTTCCTCTCGCCCAGCGAGACGCTCGGATTCTTAAGATCAGGCCGAAAGATGAGTGACAG
This sequence comes from Oxyrhabdium leporinum, assembly GCA_032468155.1. NCBI lineage: Eukaryota > Metazoa > Chordata > Lepidosauria > Squamata > Cyclocoridae > Oxyrhabdium > Oxyrhabdium leporinum. Next base: position 7,360 of record JANHFL010089439.1, read on the forward strand.
GCGCAAACGCCCAAGTCAGATCGAAGGAGCGTCTTCCGCAGGCGCTCACAGCCAAGAAATCATCCGTATGTACTGAGCCCGTCCCGACGGATATTGGCTGCTAATCCTGACTTACCATTGGATGTGGATATGCAGAGTTCGACGTGAGCGGATTCGGTTTCCGATCCCAGATTGACGGACAACGCAGTCTGGAGCTGTGTGTTGGCCGGGATCACACCCCGTTGCCCCTCCATCTCGTTTACCTGAGAGTTCAGCTCCACCTGCTTTAAAACAAAATGCAGGCCTTATCCGAGACGTCGGGCAATGTACAGAAATACGCACGAGCGGCTCCACTGCAGGTAGTCCTCGACTTACAACCGTTCATTGAGCGACCGTTCAAAGTTACGACGGCACTGATAAAAGCGACCTAGGATGGTTTTTCACACTTACGGCCATTGCCGCATCCTCGCGACCACGTGATCAAAATTCAGCCGCTTGGCAACTGGTTCATATTTATGACCGTTGCCGTGTTCCGGGGTTGTGTGATCCCCTTTTGTGACCTTCTGACAAGCAAAATCAATGGAGGAAGCCAGATTCACGTAACAACCATGATACTAACTTATCTATTGCCGTGATTCACTTAACATCTGTGGCAAGAAAGGTCGTAAAACTGGGGCAAAGCTCACTTGACAAATGTTTCACTTAGCGACAGAAATATTGGGCTCAATTGTGGTCGTAAGTCAAGGACTATCTGTAATTGCAATAGCTTGCCAATAGTACTGGTAAAACATTTTTATACTTTACTTTCACTGAGACAGAAAGCTCCAAAACCAGGCCCAAATGTTACCTACCAAAGACACTCACATTTCTTATGACATAATGCCAACTGCTCCTTTCTGTCAATATTCCTAATTTACCCAGAGAGGAAAAAGTTATTTCATCGTGGAATCCGAATTCTTCATCAGCAAAATAGAATACGGGCAGAATAAAGTAAGAAGTAGAGTTTTCTTTAATTCCTGAACTACTGAAGTTGTACTTGCTTGTTTTCCCATAGGCCGTGACTGATTCTAGATTTTCCATCTTTAAATTACCTTTGAATTTTCTTCATAGTTTCGTAGCTCAAGGAGCAAGTTTTGCTTCTTCTGACTAAGCCCTCTAATCAGATCTTGCTCCACACTTGTGTCCATCAGTCTTCCTTTCATCTCTTGAGTCCCTGGCAGGAATCCTCGCACTGTGTAAAAACAAAGTCAAGAAGTGTGTTCCCAGTTCTTGCTGGAAAATAGTTGCCATTGCACGACAGTGGCTCCTAAATAAGAGAGGAGACACGGACCACATATTTAGTCCGGCCTAAGCAACAGAATAATAAAGGTTTGTAGGATAAACCTGTCCAATCCAAACCAACAAAAGGAAAATGAACAGTTGCAGGAACTGGGCTTGGCTAGTCTAGTGAAGAGAAGGACCAGGGGAGAGAGGAGAGCAGTCTTCCAATATTTGAGGGACTTCCACAGAGAAGGGGAGGGGGTCAACCTGTTTTCCAAAGCACCTATAGGCCAAACAAGGAATAATGGATGGAAACTGAACAAGGAGAGATTCAACCTAGAAATAAGGAGGAGAACAATCAACCAGTGGAACAGCTGGCCTTCAGAAGTCGTGGGAGCTTCATCACCGGAAGCTTTCAAGAAGAGGCTGGACTGCCACCTGTCAGAAATGGCGTAGGGTCTCCTGCTTGGAAGGGGTTGGACTAGCTGATCTACAAGGTTCCCTTCTAACTCTGTTAATCTGAGAGCTAAACTGAGATTAAAAGGGCATCTCCACAGTTTGACTTCCAACCTGAAGTTCCACAAAAACTCTTCTAATGTATAATACACAATCGTACACACCAGCACGCAGAAACAGAAAGACCCCGAGTAAAAGACAAAATCCAAGTCAATTACAAGTAGTCATTGACTTACAACCATTCACTTAGTGACTATTCAAAGTTACAATGGCATTGAAAAGGTGACTTATGACACTTTCTCACACTTATGACCATTGCAGTATCCCTGCGGTCACATGATCAAAATTCAGACACTTGGAGACTGGCATATGTTTGTGATGGCTGCAGTGTCCTGGGATCATGGGATCACCTTTGGTGACCTTCTGATGACGGGGAAGCCAGATTCATTTAACAACAACAAGTATTACGAACGTAGTAAATGCAGTGATTCGTCTAACAACTGGAGCAAGCAAGGTCATATAATGGGGCAAAACTCACTTAGCAAATGTCTCTCTTGGTGACATAAATTTTGGGCTCAGTTGTGGTCGTTAAGTCGAGGACTCCCTGTACCCTCAACTTGGTAAGGAGTCGTATTTAAAATGCTTGCCTACTTCAGCAGGTTGGGAAGGAGTCAGATAACATTATCTGAATTCAGAGCCGAGTGACATTCCTTGGCTAAGAGCACCCAGGAAAGCTACCAGCCACCGAGCTCCCCTATCTTGAATGTGAGAACGCAGCCCTGGGAAGGAAAGCAGGGCCTGCAAGGAGGGAGAGGCAGCCCCCAAAAGCGGAGTGTGGGTCTCTCTCTCTCTCTCTCTCTCTTCTCTTTCTTTCTTCTCTCTTTCTTTCTTCTCTTTTCTCTCTCTCTCTTTTCTCTCTCTTTCTCTTTCTCTCTCTCTTTCTCTTTTATTTCTCTCTTTCTCTCTCTTTCTCTTTTTCTCTCTCTCTTTCTCTTCTCTCTTTCTTTCTTCTCTTTCTCTTTTCTCTCTCTTTCTCTCTCTTTTCTCTCTCTTTCTCTCTCTCTTTCTCTTTTATTTCCCTCTTTCTCTTTCTCTTTTCTCTCTCTTTCTCTTCTCTCTCTCTCTCTCTCTTCTCTCTTTCTTTCTTCTCTTTTCTCTCTCTCTTTTCTCTCTCTCTCTTTCTCTTTTATTTCTCTCTCTTTCTCTCTCTCTTTCTCTTTCTCTTTTCTCTCTCTCGCTCATGCACACGCTCGCCAGATCCTTGTCTTAGCTAGGGCTTGAAAGATGAGGCTTGTTCTTGGGGGCAGCAGAACGTTTCTGCTTTTTAGTACAGCCACTCATACTGTTCCCATTCCTTGCAAATCAAAAAAGCCTTCAACCTACAAAGGCGTTTACCTTCCCCATCAACCGAGCAGCAGATCAACTGTGTACTTCCATCCATTCTGTAATCTCCCTGCACGATTCCCGCGATGGAAGAAGCAAAGTTGTCCTTGAAAATGACTTCTCCGGTTCTATCGCTGCGTGCGTCAATCTGCAACACAGACATTCCCCAGACAGCATTCAAAGGGGGGAAAGGCCAAAGATCATTTTTTTAAAAATCATTAAAAGAATACACATTTTAGATCAATCTTCTAAGTCAAACATGTGTTAGAAATCTAGAACACCCCTAGTTCACAACCTAATCTTTCTTTTTCCTTCTGTACATTTAGCTCCATAGCAGTCATTCCAAAGCAATTTTAAGAAAATAAGCCAAACTAAACATCGCCTCTTCATATCTGCCTCATATGGTCCATTTGTTCTGGGGGCAGCCACTGACTTATCAACAATGCTAGCAGAAATCGAAACCAGGCCGACAGTTTCATCTTTAGGAAAGAAGCAGGGAAGAAAGTTAAATACTTACCTTCCCGCTGGACCAGCCAGTTATCAATTCACAGACGCCATCGGAATTAATATCAAAAGCATCGATGCACATCGCCTGATTTTTAGACTGGGGAGAAAAACGGATAGCAAGCATGCCACGTCTTAGTATGCATCATCATTATTGGTCCCTTTCACACAAAGCAGCAAGTTTCTTCCAATGAACCCATCTGCAAGTATCCATTAATACTTCTTGGTACTAGCCCTAACATTTTCACACATCTAGTGGAGAGATACTAAGGCAGGAGAGCAATCAAGGTAATAAACAGCTGTGACTCTAGATTCAGTCTTGGTAAGCAGGAGTCCAAGAACCTCTCCTTGTAACAGTAACTATCCTACAGAGGTGCAGCAAGAATGAAAGACCTTGGACCTACAAAAAGGCAACTATTATTTTCCCTGAATAGATGAAGTTTTTGTCCCAAAGTGATATCCTATACCACTTGAGTTGGATCTTCAACGTTTTTACAGCTACCAGTTATGTGTCTGTCAAGACTTCGAAATTCTCAACAAAGCAAGTTTAGAATCTCACCTACAACAAGACGATGGCTAGGGTGATGTAGGAAAAGAGTAGTTTGAGCCTGGAGGTGGAGTTAAGTATGTCATCAAGTCTAGAGTCATTGTGTTTCCACAAGAGATCCAAGTCCACCCCCCCCCCATGAATTCCAATGACCCTAGCACCAATTTAGCTTTGACTGTTAATTGACCAAATTCTTTTGTATAGTTAGCATTAATAAACCTTTCTGTAGGGGATAACCAGGCTGAGCCTGAGGGAGGGGTCAAGCACATCATCAGACTTGAGTCCCTTCACACCCACAAGAGATCTAAGTCCAGCCTTCCTTGAATTCCATTGACTCTTATCTACCGCCAATTTGTTTTGGCTGTTAGTAGTTCAGATTTTTATAGAGAGCTTTAGCATACAATACAACCTATATATTAATCTGAACCGTCTGGATTCCTGATTTCCTGCACTTGACACTTACAGTGCTTCGAAATCAGCATTGAGAAGTGGTTATATGCATCTGACAGGTTTATCCAACAGACTTAACCAAATCAGTTAAAGAGCATCACACGCAATGCCTGATTAATGTTGACCTCGAGTAAAAAGGTTGTAACAGATGAACTAAAAAAAAAACATTCCCAGCTCATACATTCTAGGCCTCTGTGTTTGTTTACATCACCCGCTTAGAACTGGACAGCGTCCAAACTGAATGGAAGAGGAGGAGAGGGAGAAGGAAAGGGATGAGGAGGAGGAGAAGAACATTCACGTCATGGCAATACTAAAAAGACAACCCCATGATGAAAGCCCTTGATGCACATAAAAAGACCGGGGGGGGGGGGGGGGGGGGGGG
>JANHFL010089587.1:0-12316 GCA_032468155.1 Oxyrhabdium leporinum
ATTTATATACCGCCCCATTCCGAAGACTCGGGGCGGTTTACAGCTTATAAGCAATACTCTCTCCTTGGTTGCTTCTAGGCTGCTTCTGTCCAGATTTAGCTACATTCCAGGTGTTCATGAGAACTCTATATCAAGATGCTAATTTTGGTTCATGATCCAGTTGTATTCCATAGGTGAAAAAATATTTCATTTTGAAACTTCATGCTTATATTGTTCATCTTCGATAATGTATGTATAATTGGAGAAAAGTTCAGTATAGGGACATCTTCGTTCAATGTACATTGATCAAGCAATCATTTTTCCCCATATTTTCCCCTTGCTTCTCATGAATAATGGTTCTCCTTTTTTTTAGTTTAGTTGACTTATGGCTCTTTTGCCCAAGAAGAGTTCCAGACTACTAAGTTATCTTCACTTTATTGCATGGTCCCAAATGAGGACCATCAGTACACAGGAGTTATACAACTTCTTCTTCATTTTGGATGGACATGGATAGGAGTCTTCACTCTTGATACTAATAAAGGAGAACGTTTCTTCCAGAAACTGCAGTCATTGCTTTCCCAGAATGGCATCTGCATAGCTTTCTCACAAAATATTCCACAATTAGTTAATTTGGAAAATGTGTCTGAATTACTTCAGAGAAACTCAATTATCTGTAATAAACTGATAGATCAGAAAGCAAATGCTTTTCTTATCTATGGAGAATCATTCACAATTTTGTGGCTCAGAATTGTTGTCTTTCTGTGTGAGCTGGAGGAAAGAGAGAGCACATCGTTTAGAAAGGTTTGGATCCTGATGGACCCAATTGATTTCATACTGACAGCATTTCAAAGAGGTTTGGATCTCCAGTTGTTCCACGGAGCTCTTTCCTTTACTGTGCACTCAAGAGAAGTTCAAGCCTTCAAAGAATTCCTTCAAGTCATCAACCCATCAACCCACAAAAGTGGATTTTTTCAAGAGGTTTGGGAGCAATTATTTGACTGTTCATTTTTAAATGAAGAATTTTCCTTAATATATGATAAAACTTGTAGTGGAGAAGAGAATTTGGGGAATCTGCCTGCACCTCTGTTTGAGTTGCAGATGACTGGCCAAAGCTACAGTATCTACAATGCTGTCTATGCAGTTGCACATTCTTTGCATGAGGTGGTGAGTTCAAGATCCCAAAAGAGAGATATTCAAAGGTTTGAACTTCCAGACCTTCAGCCTTGGCAGGTAATGTCTCAAAATATATTTTACCTATCTTTTGTTTTTGTGAATCATAATTTTCATCCACTACTAACCATAGCTTGTTTGTCTTGGTTTATACTCACATATCAATAGAAATATTCAGGCAACAGGACTGGTGGTATAAGAGGTGATTGTAAGTTACAGAATACAAGAAGATAAAAATAACCAAGGCCTTTGCAAATTTCAGTCTAGTCAATGAGGTTTATATATCATCCTTGGTTCTGTAAATAACTTTCATTTCCACATAGAATTGGCTGTCTTGTAAATTTATCCAGCCCAGTTCCAAGAAAAAATAATAATAATGAAGAAGGGTCTGAAGGCAGTATTTCTTTGCTTTGTGCCCAATACACTTTTTAAACATGTGGAGATTTTTCTTTCTTATTAGTATTTTGCAATTTAGTCAAGACAGGGTTGTTAGACTGTGAACTTAGAGGCTATGACAATTCTTTTTTTTTTTCAATTAGTAGAGGTGCACTATTTTAATGAACTGATGTTAGTCTTTAGACTTAAAGCAAACTACCAGGAAAATTGTTGAGTTCCAAACCTCATTTATTGATCATTCAATGTGGGTTTTTCTTCTTCTATATTTAAAGTTAGAAAGATATTTAAAAAAAAAATAATCTGGAAACTGGAAATCAAATAATGGAAGTTTTAACTTTTTATCCCTAATAATTTGTTTTCTATTTGACTCCCCTTTTCTTATCCTTCTTTAAGTAGCTCCACAAATTTCTTCAAGGGATTTCTTTTAACAACTCAGCTGGAGAAAGAGTCTTCTTTAAAGACAAAAGGGAAGGTCAAGGTGGTTTTGACATTGTCAACATGATCACTTTTCCAAACAGATCTTTTCAGAGAATTAAAGTTGGAGAGTTGAGATCCAATGCTCCAGAAGGAAAAGAACTCATCATTGAAAGGAACACAATCCTTTGGCACCCTGGATTTAACCAGGTAGGTAATCATGATTGTGTACAACCTGCACAAGTTGCATCTTGATCCATTATGATCTGTTGATCTTTGTCTGTTAAACCATACTGAAGATCGTCAATCTGATTTCTGTTGTTTAAAGGAGGGAGGGAGGCATGTTCTGTACAAATGTTCATTTATCAAATTGACAAACTGGTATTACGATTTAAAAACCAAGTTTACATATGTGGGTTATAATTCCATTTGAAATTCCAAGGATCGTATCATTTCCATAATATTGCCATCGTGCCAATTTATTTAATCACTGTGCCCCCCCCTTCAAGTCCTCTTACACATCCTTGTAATTTCAACATCTTTTTAATGCATAGAATAAATCCAAGTTGATAAAATTCAGCAGCCTTTAGGAAGTAAAATATTATCTGCCTTCATAAAGGAGGAAAAAACAACAACCAGAAACTGTTTTAAAGATCTCCCATTTCAAAACCTTTATTTGTTTATCACCAGGTTCTTCCACTTTCTCGGTGTAATGACCATTGTTTTCCTGGATATTGGAAGAAAGGAGATGAAGAAAAAAAATTCTGTTGCTATGATTGTGTTGGATGTCTGGAAGGGAAGATTTCAAATCACATGGGTAGGTTAGACATTCCAAGAAGCTTTCATTAGATATGCTTAAGCAAACTGTAAGACGTTACTTTAGGATGCATATAATTATTAGATTTATGAGTACTTCAGAGCAAATATTCATTTCTTTACCTGTGAATCATACTCAATTTGCCCTTGAGATTCCAACAGGTCATGTTTGCTAAACATATATAGGAATACATACATATAAATCCTGTACATTCATATATACAACTATATATGCATTGAGCCATAGAGTTTATATGATGACATGATCTATAGCTATAATTATTCACACACACACACACACACACACACACACACACACACAAATAGATGCATTTTCAACCTTATTGGTATTAACTGTTCTTCTCCCTAAGACTAGGAATAAAATATTGGAGTTTTTTTAAACTCAGCATATATACAGCATTTAATATCTTGGTTTCTCTTTCCTTATGATGTTGTCTTCATAACATGTGAGGACAGCCTTCTTATAATGAGACTCATTATAAGTCCAGCTGACCTAATAAAACTTTGAATGAGAGCTCACCAGCTAATTACATTTTATAATATAGATTGGAATTAAAAAGAAAGTGTGTTGAATAAAACAAGGGCAATTTACCTACTCCCTACCAGAAAACCCACATGAACACATCATTGGAATTTATGCAGATTGACCTGACTCAGAAATTTGTTCATCTTTTCTTCTTTTTCTTTTTGCTCACATAAAAGTATGACTGGAGGGCCACAATTTTCCTCTTTTAAGCATCGCAGAGAAATAAGTTGAAACTTCTAATTGTAATTTAAATAAATTCTAGTGCGAAGCTGAATAAATAAGGAGAATAAATTAACATTAACATTAAAAATGACCATTGTTAAAATTGTAAAGTACAACTAACAAATGTTTGAATGGCTCGGTCAGTTTCACTGTCAATCAGTCAATTGTTCTGCCATTTTCCATTTTTTCATGAAAACATGAAAATAAGAGAAACTAAAAAAGCTTCATTAGACAAGGGAAGATTTGTGAATGGATCAAATATTCCTATAAAGGGTGTTGCCTGTAGAACCCACTGATGTTATCTCAGAACATAGAAGCATCACAAAGGTGAAGACGAAATTCATGGACCACAGTAATATACATTTTCCTATATTAAAAGTTCAACCCTAAAAGAAATAAACCCTGACTGGACTGAAGCTGAAGCTGAAATATTTTGTCCACCAAATGAGAAGAGAGGACTCACTGGAAAGATTGAAGGCAAAAGGAGAAGGGGACTGAAGAGCATGAGATCATTGACACAGTGGGCTTGAGTTTGGGCAGATTCAGGGAGGCAGTGGAGGATGGGAGGGATGGTGTGCTATGGTCCATGAGGTAGTGAAGAGTCAAACATGACTTAGAAACTGAACAACAGCAATACTGAAAGTGAATTTATGTGATGATTTTTTTTTTGCTCGTTGAACCACACCATTTTTTTCAAAATAAAAACACTGATGTTTTCTAGTTTACTCACTCTTTAGGAAGGAGAAAAGTTAGAAGGTTTAAATGAATTCTATTGGAATGAATCTAAGAGGTTCTCCATCTGCTTCTGTTATTCAAATCTTACATCAATCATCAGTCGTCTTCTTCATTTTTGGAAATTGTCTCTATTGCAGTAATTTTCAAAAATGTTAAACAGACTGCATTTTAAGAGAAATTGCATTTTATTTTATGCCAATCTTAAAAGATACAGTAGAATTAAAACTGTGCTTACATAGAAACACAAACAAACCAAGAACTATTGGAAACAACTCAAAAAGAACAACATGTGGCTCCCACTCTGAAATAAAATTTAAAAAAAATAGGGAATGTATAGATGACAAATTCCTTGACTTTTTTTTTCCAGATATGGATGACTGTTTTGAATGTTCAGAAGATCATTATCCAAATAAGGAAAAGACAGAATGCATTATGAAACCGGTGGTTTTTCTAAATATTGAAGAAACCCTAGGAATGGGTTTTGGCTCAACTGCTTTTTCTTTCTTCTTCCTCACAATGTGGGTACTTGGAATATTTATTAAACACAGAGATACTCCGATTGTTAAAGCCAACAACCGGTCCCTCACCTACACCCTCCTTTTCTCTCTTCTGCTCTGTTTTCCCTCCTCTTTGTTCTTTCTCAGCCAGCCTGGCAAAGTGACCTGTCTTTTCCGACAATCAATGTTTAGCATCACTTTTTCTGTGGCAATTTCTAGTGTACTGGCCAAAACCATCACTGTGGTTATGGCTTTCATGGCCACTAAACCAGGATCTCAGATGAGGAAATGGGTGGGAAAAAGATTGGCCTTTTCTATTGTCCTTTCCTGCTCTCTCTTCCAGGTATGTATATGTATTATTTGGTTGTCAACATCTCCCCCATTCCCTGAATTGGACATGCATTCAGAGCTCCAAGAAATGATTTTACAATGCAATGAGGGGTCACCTTCCTTCTTCTACTGTGTCTTGGGCTACATGGGTATCTTAGCCATCGCCAGCTTTATTGTGGCTTTCCTTGCCCGTAAATTACCTGACAGCTTTAACGAAGCCAAGTTCATCACCTTCAGCATGTTGGCCTTTTGCAGTGTGTGGATCTCCTTCTTTCCAGCCTATCTGAGCACAAAAGGCAAAGCCATGGTAGCTGTGGAGGTCTTCTCCATCTTATCCTCCAGTGTTGCCTTACTTGGATGCATATTTTTGCCAAAGTGCTACATCATTGTTTTCCGGCCTGAGCTAAACCACCGGGAACAACTTATAAAGAGAATGTAGTACATCATGTGTTCTTTCTAGCTATGGAGAATATTTGACAAAAAAAAAGAGTAGAGAGCCTGCTGTTGTTATATTTCATATGATTATGTAATATTATCATTATTATTCTAGACATAATTATTTCTATCAAACAAGATTTTATATAGGATTGGGATTATTATGAAAATTCATTGTTGCCTATTCCAAGGATGTGCTCATTTTGCTACATTTTCAGACTTTCTCCAAGATTATTTATCCTAACCCGTTTTTCCTCTGAATACATCGACTTAAGAAGATTTTGAGCATCTATCTCTTTAGATTCCTAGGAGATTTGAGATAATTACTTTAAGGATGCCTAAAGGTTTGCAGCTTCCAGTTCATGGTTTTCATAGCTTCGATTCATAAACCACCATATAACCATGCGGACAAGGTAATGAATATTTTATAGACAGATATTTAATACAATGCCAATCCATATTTTGGATTGATTGGTCTTCTTTGAAATGTAAAAGTTAGAAAATCTTTGAACATTTAACGTAAGTTTAACTGTGTTTTTAGAAAGGTTTTCACGAAGGGTCAAAGCAACTCATTCTCCATCCGCCAATGCATTTTTACTGTACCTTATTATCCAATTTTAATAATGTTCCAATTTAGAAACATTATATGAAACATAGTCTTCCTTCTGCCTCATCCCTTACTATAGGTATACGCTGGCCATCTACCACAGCAATTTGGTTTGGTTTGGATGTGTCTTCCAGTAGTCTTTCTGATGATAACCTTTCCTTTATGCAATGTCCAATAAAATACTACACCAGGCTAGAAAACAGAAGAGCACGACTTCTTTATATATATATGTGTGTGTGTGTGTGTGTGTGTATGTATGTATGTATGTATGTATGTATGTATGTATGTATGTATGTATATGTATGCATGTATATATATATATGTATGTATGTATGTATGTATGTATGTATGTATATGTATGCATGTATATATATATGTATGTGTGTATATATATATGTATTCTATTTTGTGACAGTATATAAAATAGTGTTTTTCCAATTTCCACTTTCTATGTCTTATTACTGGCCTCTAATACAATTCCCATATTAAGAGGTGTTATGTATCTGTCTATCATCTTGACTTCTAACATTTACTTATACATATTAACTATAATGGCTTCTATCCTATAACAATATGCATAATAACATTTCCCCAGTTTTTAATTTCTAGCTCTATTTCTTACTTTCTTAGTCTTTAGTAAAACAAAACCCATATTAAGATATATTCTATATCTATCCTTCATCTCTTGTTCTTTTTAGTATTTCAATTCTGGTTGACTTTTTAATCAGTCTCCCTCCTCCTCCCTTGGGATCTTGTATCTGTCTACATCACTCATGTTTAATCTAAATGTCTTCTCTGCTTTCACATTGGTCTCTTGCTGTCTGCTATCTAAAATACCCATCAAAACCTCTTGGTGTCTGCTAAGGAATCTTTCTTTTTCCTCTCTTCTACATTTTGGCCTCTTGAAAAATCATTAATCTCTTCTATTTTTACAGTCCCTTTTTATATTTTATCGACTTGTGTCACTTGATGGTTTCCCTCCTCTCTTCTTTCTTCTGCTCCTTCTGAATTCTCCTCTATTGCTTGAATTTTTTTGTTTATCATCGATTGTCATTTGTTGGTTATTTGCTGATCTCCAATCCGTATTGTGCATCAGTTCCATCATCTCTCTGTGATTCCTGATCATAGTTTCCTTGATATCTTGAAACATTAATAGCATTTCCATTTGGAGTATATTTATTTCTTCTTGTTGTAACATTCTACTTTATTTAGTTGGCTAAAAGTTATTCAGTGGTCCCCGTGTCCCAAGTTTTAAAGAAAGTCAAAAAGTCAATGTTAAAATAATTTGCTTAGTCCCTGAATGATTCATCAAAATCCATAATGTTTGTAATCCTCAAAGTCTGCTGTTTTACTGTCTCTGAGTTATTTAAGTTTATAAGTATTAGTTTATTTTTTTTCCTCCTCTCACCTCATGGAATATTCTATCAAACGGTATTTGTAATCCAGAATGGCCCGCCTAATTTCCCCGTGTCTCAGTAACTCACAGAATCAGGTGTAGTTTCAAGGGCAATTCCTATCCTTTATAATCCACATGGCTTTAAACATTTCAAAAGGCTCGCCAGTTATTCCTAAGCCACCAAAAAGTAACAAGTAGAGACAACAGGAAAATAGAAAGAGATGGCCTTCCAGTTGCTGTTTGCCTTCTACTTCTCTTCTTGTCTCCTCCTATAATTCTTTTTTTTCCCCCAACTCTTTTCAGGGTCTTTTCCAGCCCTATATCAATATAGTATCTTCTTTGGCCAGTAGATGGCGACACAGCTCTAATTTTCAATACCAAAATGGGGCTGCCAGCTGATTGTCAAAGTTCAATACAAAGAGGGGGGGGAACCATTTATCTTTATATAATTTCTCCCAACAGCCAGACAATATTTCCAGAAGATTTATGCCGCTTTTCACAACATAATATAGTTTATCTCCAGGTGTTAATCTGCTGCTTTCTCCATGCTTCGGAGTCTTTCAAAAATTATTTTGTTTAAAGTGGGTCCCTAATAAAAAAGTTTTTTTTTTTTGCAATAAATTTTTTATTTCATTTGTTTGAAAAGTTCATATTCATACTGCTCACACAAAAAAAGTGAAGGATTGCTTCCTATCCATCGGAGACATAAAGAAGTCATTAATTCTGACACTAGACGATTGATGGAGGATTATCCTGATCACTGAGAATTATCATAGTTGCCAACTGCAAAGGAAATGCTCTTGCTGCAGCATTTGGAATCATTCTCCAAGATTCTTTAACTAAACACCTTCTGTCTTTCAACACCCCAAGATAGCAAGACATTGAGAATCCAGTTGTCATGTCAGAAGACTAGAGATATTGAATCAGCTCATGTCTAATGTTTGCAGTTTCCTTATTTATTTATTTACATAATTTATATAGCTCCCTACTTGCTCACAGTGACTCTAGACAGCTTACAGGAATTAAAAGACAATATAGAAAATAATTTTTAAAAAACAACTGTATCCTCCTCTGGCAACAAAACACAGTCAAATAAGTCACTCAATGGGCTCCATCCCATGCTGGGTTCCCTAGGCCCACTTGGAAAACCAGGCCTTCAGTGCCTTACATAACTGTGTCAAAGTGGGGGACAATCTAATTTGTGAACAGTTGATGTTCCAGAGGGTGGGAGCCACCACAGAGAAGGCACTTCTTCTTGGTCCCACCAAATGTATCCCCTTAGGGGAGGGACTTTACCATTTGCATGGATTTTATATTTTCTATTAATAAATGACCATAAATGTAGTAAAAAGGGAATTACATTTTATGAAGATGTATTTAACATGGTATCAGGGGATATCCTTTTTGGATGGGTCTGGGGTTTTTGAAATGTGAACATTATAGAGTTTCTCAAATATAATATTTTTTTAAAAAAAATCATGCTCACTCTCTCTTCATCTACCTATTTCCAGTGTAACCTATTCTTTTAATAATACAAAAAGAATTAGTGAAGGGAAATGAAATGTATTCTTCCTTCCATCTCATCCTTTACCAGAAGTGTATGCTGGCCAATAACCATCTTAAAGAGTGATTTGATTTGATCTTTTCCCGTTCTAGTTTTATAATTTTGAATTCTTTTAAATAATTGTTATAGAATGATTTTAACTAATGATTTTCTCACGTGTACTGGGTTTTTGCATGCTGTCAAGAGTCACTTGGCACAAGATCCACAACCATTTAGCAAAGTGGCTAAATTAATACATTTGTTATTAATTTGTTATTTGATATTATTGTGGCCTTTGGCCACTGCATGTAATAGAAATGTGGCGACATCCATTAGAAATGGGAATATCATTAAACATAGTTTTGTAAAATTGGATTAATAACATGCAGCAACCATCCTTAGAATTGATAAACGAGTTCCTGATGTTTATGCAGATTTTGCATAACAGCATCAACAGACAACAATAAATGTCTATGGAGATTCTTAGTCATCCACGTCATGGTTGTCCCAAAGGTGATTTTTCAAAAGGCAACTGGACTTTCATATTTTTTTCTTGAAGATGTTTTTCTTCTCATCCAAGAGGCTTCTTCAGTTCCCCACTCTGACCAAGTACTGAAGAAGCTTCTTGGAAGAGAATTAAAAAGTCTTTGGGCAAGAACAAAGAAAGTCCAGTTGTTTTTTGAAAAAAAACACTTCTGGGACAACCAACTATAAAGGAACCAGCACTCAGGAAATATGTTGAAGTCTATAATTTAGTAAGGTAGCAATGAAAGTTTCAGAGAAGACATTCAAGTGTCCTCCTGTGACAATATAGATGAATATAAGGATTCAATAGATGAACACACAACCTACTGAAACAGAGCCATGGAAATAGTGACAGTCAAACCCAGCAACCACCATTTTTCTTTTCTTTGAGTATCAGTTCAATATATCCTACTTTGGTTTGTGGCTTTGGAGTTTCCTGCTCAAAAAAGATTGCTGCATTCACTCCTTAGTGAAATATTTGCTTTGACAGCCAGATTCAGATATGAGAGTCAGTTTGGTCTACTGATTTAGGCACCAAGTTAGAAAGTGGGAGATATGATGAGTTCAAGTCCCACCTTAGCCATAAAAGCCAACTGCGTAACTGTGAGCCAGTCACATGCTGTCTCAGGCCAACCCACCTTCTTGCTGTTGTGAGGAAAATAGGAATATCAGAATAACAGAGTTGGAAGGGACCTTGGAGGTCTTATAGTCCCACCCCCTGCTCAAGTACAAAACCCTATACCATTTCAGACAAACGGATGTTCAATCTCTTCTTAAAAACCTCCAGTGATGGAGCAATCACAACTTCTGGAGGCAAGTCATCCTACTGATTAATTATTTTCACTGTCAGGAAATTTGTCCTTAGTTCTAGATTGGTTCTCTCCTTGATTATTTTCCATCCATTGCTTCGTGTCCTGCCTTCAAATGTTTTAGAGAAGAAATTGACCCCCTCTTCTTTGTGGCAGCTCCTTAGATATTGGAAAACTGCTATCCTATCCTATTCTATCATCTGATATCTACCATATATCATATCACATCATATTATATCATATTCTATACCACACCATATCCTATCTATCATATGCTATAATAGGAGGAGTAAGGTATGTTAGATATCTTTTCTGCCTTGAGTTGTAAGAATAATACAACTCAGGACACAAATAAAATAAGTAAAGAAAGAAAGAAAGATTTGGAGGGGTAGATGATTAAACTCATGCCAATGGCTAATGCAACTTTCCAAATATCAGCATAAATGTTGTTATGTTTCATTCTTTGACTGAACATGTGGAAAAAACCTTCAAAGCAATTATTGACTTTTTTGTCAGTCCTTAATATGTAATAAAATATGTCTTCTTCTGTACTACATAACTCTAAAAAAATGGGAACCCTGTTCCAGTGTAAGGAATGAACATGAACTTCAACACTTAAGGCTATTTTTAATTAGACTTAAACAAAGCTGAACCATCAGTTAAGCCCCTTATTCTCTCACCAAAAAAAATAATAATCATCTCCTACAGGAATCACCCTATTTAAAGGTGTTTAAATCCGGCAAGAATGAAGGTATCAATTTGGTTATAAAGTGAGTCTTGAACCCCAGGGAGTTTGGCACAAGGCGATAATAATGGCTCCATCAGATTCACTGCTACAAGTTTCCTCCCTCCTCTCTTCTTTTCCAGAACATCTATTCAATCCTAGTGATAGTCAGTATACAAATTTGCACCCGCATGGACCTGCAAACAGAAAATGATGGGATTTCTGATTGGGTGCATTGTCAGATAGAATCCTTGGCTTAATCATTGAATGAACCACTGAAAAACAAACTTCCTTATGGACAGGAGACACAAATATTTTCACTATGACAAATGCTTGAACATGTTGTTCCTTCTGATGCTCTTGTTGCAGAAAGCAGTTACTCTGAGCTGCCCTGCGAGTGATGCTTTCCCTATTCCCCATGAGTGGTACCAGCCTGGTGATCTCATGGTGGCTGGAGTGGTGTCTCAGATAATTCACAACGTTTTTGGAATTGAATTTAAAAAAACTCCTTCTCTAAAACGTTATAATTTACCACTGTAAGGATTTTTTTTTCTTTTCATTCATTTTCTAATCTTAGCCAAGTCTTCCAAAATTGCCTCTATGACTAACAGCTCTTTGAGAATAAATGCATGTTTTTTTATATAAACTTACACTTGCCTCCTTGTCTTTCAAACTTATCTGATTGTGGGAAAACAAATCATTCTCTTTTCATTGTATTAAAGTCTTGCTCACAAAATATATGAAATCATGGTGCAAGAAGTCTTTTGGAAAAACATTTAGTGAGTATAATTATCTAGTCTACGCAGTCACTCCTTGCATAACTTACATAGATTAAAAAAAGGGATATTTGCTGACTATTCAATTTTGTGCCAAAGCGATAGAAATAAATGTCATTGCTTGAGGGGAAAATCACAACTTTGTTCTATACATATTTGTTGCAAATCATAGAAATGCTGTCTGTGGTTGAAAACTACACACATTATTGAATGTCTTACAAGGACTCTCATCTTCTCGCTTACAAAAGAGACAGAAGTGGTTATTATTCATATGTTAATGCTTTTACCAATGTCAACTTATTTTATTCAATGGGGATGTTTAAACTATTTGCAGTGTAATAACCAAATTCTACCAGCATGCCCTCGCCTTGGCCTTTGCTGTGAAGGAGATCAAT
>JANHFL010089739.1:0-12313 GCA_032468155.1 Oxyrhabdium leporinum
CCCCTCCTCCCCTCCCTCCCTACTTCATTGGTTGCCCAATTCCATCGCAACTCTGGGTGGCCTCCTCTCCACCTCTTTCAAACTATCTTCCCTTGCAATATTTTCTTCTTTTGCTACCATTTATCTTCACCAAAGTAAGGATGCTTTGCTTGCATGCAATCAACAATCTGAAGTCCGCCCTCCCCTTTCTGCAGAAGCTGCTGCTCTCCTGGCCTGGGGGTGTGTGCGTCCCTCGGTATGGTCATCACCTATAAAACCCCCCACGGCACTGGGCCAGGAGATCAGAGGGACTGACCGCTTGTCCCCAAAGGTTTCTGCCCACCCAGTCCATGCCAGAAGAACGGGGTGCTCCGAGCCCCCCCCCCATTACATGTTTCCATTTTGCAGAATCAAAGAAGCATGCCTCCCCCCCCACCCCCCGCTTGGGAAAAAAAAATCCCCCAAGAAATCAAGACCTCAGCCCCTCTCCTTTAGGGCTCCCACACAGCTGGAAAGATCGAACTTGGGTTCCAGGTTTGAGTTTCAATTCCGTCCCTGTTTCATGGCCCCCGGTATGCTCCTTTTGCTATGTATTAGATATACTTCAATCTGTTGGATTTAACGTTTTAGTGGTTTATATGTTTTCTCTAGCTTTGTACTGCTGCCACCAGAGCTGGATGGCCAATAAACCAATAAATCTGCAAGTATTCCGTTAGCTCATGCAAAGTATGGGGAGGGGGGGGTTTGGTGTTTTTTTTTTTTTTTAAAAGAGGGGTTCTAGGAATCCCCAAAGCAAAGATGCCCTAAGATATTGGAAATAAACTAAAGGGAAGAGAGCTCTGATTCTGCAGCCCCCGGGGTCAGCAATGCCGTAACTGAGAACGGGGAATTATCTTGGGTGACATGAAGAGAGAACAAAATCCTCCTGTAGGCAGGCCCTCCTGGCTCCATCTCTGATAAATGTTGAATAGAATAGAATAGAATAGAATAGAATAGAATAGAATAGAATAGAATATAGGAATAGAATAGAATGGAATGGAGTGGAGCGAAACAGAATAGTTGGAAGGGACCTTGGAGGTCTTCTAGTCCAACCCCGTCTAGGCAGGAAACTATACCATTTCAGAAAAACAGTTGTCCAATCTCTTCTTGAAAACTTCCAGTGTTGGAGCATTTACAACTTCTGAAGGCAAGTTGTTCCACTGATCAATTGTTCTGCCAGGAAGTTTCTCCTTAGCTTTGGTTGCTCTTCTCTGCACTCTTTCCAGAGTCTCCGCATCTTTTTTACATCTTGGCGACCAAAACTGGACGCGGTACTCTAGGTGTGGCCTTACTATGTTGAGGAAGGGTATAAACCTCTCGCTTGTAGAAAACACTACTCGGCACGTTGACTGTTTTCATTAAGAAGTGAAAAACAGGAGAGACATCTGCTCCTGACGAAGACCTGCGCATCGTGCCTCTTGTAGATGCTCTGTTGCACTTACGTATTTATTCTCTTTGAGGGTTTCATAATTGGGGCGCAGGTCATTTCAATCGACTTCTCAGCAAAAATGCAGGATGAAGATGTGATCCGGCACTCAGTTAAATAGGAGCCAGCCGTGTGCGGCGGCAGCCAAAAAAGCCGACGCAATCCTGAGCTGCATTAACAGAGGGATTCGGTCAAGATCAAGGGAGGTACTAATCCCGCTCTATAAAGCCTGAGTAAGGCCACACCTGGAGTCCTGCATCTGGTTTTGGTCACCACAGTATAAAAAAGAGACGCTAGAAAGAGTGCAGAGAAGAGCAAGCAGGAGGATTTTAGGGGACTAGAGATTGAAACATAGGAAGAACGGTTGCAGGAACCGGGCCTGGCTAGTCTGGGGAAGAGAAGGACCAGGGGAGACAGGAGAGCAATATCTGAGGGGCTGCCCCAGAGAGGAGGAGGAGGGGGTCAAGCTATTCTCCAAAGCCCCCGAAGGCAGGACAAGAAGCAATGGGTGGAAACTGATCGAGGAGAGATTCAACCTGGAAATAAGGAGGGATTCTCTGACAGGGAGAACAATCAACCGACGGAACAGAAGTTGCCTTGGGAAGTTGTGGGAGCTTCATCCCTGGAGGCTTTCGAGAAGCGATTGGACCGCCATGTGTCAGAAATGGCGTAGGGTCTCCTGCTTGGGGGTTGGACTAGATATCCCTTCCAACTCTGTTAATTTAAGCTGACACTTGTTGGAGAACACCTGCGCTGGCACAGCCACCCAACCACTGCTGTTCTGCACTGGGTTCCTTGACAAGATCTACGAAGGGGTGAGCTGCCTTCTGGGCATCTGATCGAGCGCCTTAAGGAATCCGCTGAAAATAGGCGCCGTAGAAATAAAACCTGCTTCGAATCCAGCTCGGTTCCAGGTGACTGAATGGTATCCTTGCAAATAGAGTCCGGAAGTGCTTTGTTTTTCTTTTATTCCAAGGTATGCTTTTCCAAATTCCAGCTGAGGCGACAGGCCTGGGATCTCCAAACTCATCCCTGCTTGCTTCCGATCAAGGTGAGACCGCTGCGGCCATCTTCTCAGCTCTTCCCACGGGTTAGGGCTAGGGTAGATCGCACCGTTTTCCCAAGAATTACCTTCAAATTCCTAGCAGAACGAGGTTCTTGGGACCCCGAAGAACTTTTACAAAGCAAACTAAACCAAGTGAGGCGTCAGGCTGGTTTTCCAAAAGCAAAAGAAGAGCAGAATTGGGAGAGTCGCAAAGGTGCTTTCTTCAAAAAGGCAACCAGGCCTTGTTTTTCCACGGAGAGGTTTCACTTCTCGTCCAAGAACCTTCTTCGGTTCTTGGATAAGCAGCGAAACGTCTTCAAGTAAAAACAAAGGTGGTCCAGTTGCACCTTTTGGGCCAGCCATGACCTGGATGACTGAGCATCCTCCTAGATCAGGGGTCCCCAACCCCTGAGGCTGCGCGAATGGTGGGGGAGCATGGATGCATGCATGCGCGGTTCCACTCGCACGGACGGCGGACACTCGTGCTTGCCTATGGAAGTCCACTTGTGTGAGAGGGGGATGCTTGCGTGCAAATGTTGATTTCTTTGAGCAGTGGGTACACAGGCTTGCACTCACACAAATGGAGCTATGCACATGCGCAAGCACGCTGACCATTTGCATGGAGCAATCTCCTCTCCCCCCCACCACACACACACCTGATTGCCATGCTGGAGAGGTGGGAGACCATTGTCATAGACGGCAGAATTGGAAGGGGCCTTGGAGGTCTTCTATTCCAACCCTCTGCTCAAGCAGGAGCTCCTATACCAATTCAGACAAATCTAAATGGTTGTCCAAGCAACGCAGATGAGGTCATTTTCCCAGAAACCACACTGGGGACAGAGCATGTCATTAACAGAATAAGGAGAGCTGGAAGGGACCTTGTGGGTCATCTCGTCCAGCCCCCCCTCCCCCCAAGCCATTTCTCACAGATGGCAGTCATCTTTTCTTGAAAACCTCGTGTTGAAGCACCCACAACTTCTGGAGAAACATACAGCATACAGAATAAGAGTTGGGAGGGACCTTGTAGGTCATCTAGTCCAACCCCCATCCGTCCAAGCAGGAGACCCTACACCATTTCTGACAGACGGCAGTCCAGTCTCTTCTTGAAGGCCTCCAGGGATGAAGCTCCCACAACCTCTGAAGGCAACTTCTGTTCCATCAGTTGATTTTTCTGTCAGAAAAGTCTTCCTTATTCCCAGGTTGAATCTCTCCTCGTTCCGTTTCCATCCATTGTTCCTTGTCTGGCCTTCGGGGGCCTTGGAGAATAGCTTGACCCCTTCCTCCTCTCTGGGGCAGCCCCTCCCTCAAGTATTGGAAGGCTGCTCTCCTGTCCCCCCTGGTCCTTCTCTTCCCCAGACTAGCCAGGCCCAGTTCCTGCCACCGTTCTTTGTATGCTTGTTCCCGTCCTCTGCTGTGTCCCCTTTTATCCTTTAGAGCAGAGTGATCGTGGCATTTGAAATCTAAACAGCAAATCAACTCCAGAGGACCCGGGGAGGGAAAGCCACACTTTTTAAACGTTTGCAGGTGTCTGGTACGGCAAATGGCTATTGCGTGCAGCAGACGAGTGCCGTATACCGTGTCACAAAGGAAAGGCTAAAACAGGACTCCGGGCATGGGAGGGGCGCAGGGCAGTCGAGGGGAGCCCAGTCGGGGTAAACACACCTGGGCTCAATAGAAATGTTGGTCTGAACCAGAATACACACTTTGAGGGAAGCCTGGAAAGGTTTGCATTTCATTCCTTCTGCAGCTTTCGACAACATTGTGTGGGAAAAACAAGCGCTGTTGCCATCTGGGAAATTCTTTCATTAATTTCGCCTTGTTCTGAAGGTGCATTCAGGGCGACTTTACTCCCATGTCAAATTAATCATCCCTGCTGACAGCAGTCAGCGTGTAATAGCGTAAAACAAGAGAGTTACACAACAAGGCTGAAGGTCGTCCCGGAACCAAATGGGTTAAAGGAAATATTTGGGGGATTAAACGCCAGTACAAAGCCTCCCGTTGCCAGCAGGATCCTGCCCCTCACCAAGCCAAATGTCCCTGAAGGTCTGAAGAATGGAGCGTCCAAACACATGGGCGGTTTTTCCCAACCGGTGCACACCTGGAGTTTTGGAAATGGTAAAATCCTACGCTCCCCCCGCCCCCCCCCAAAAAAACATTCCAGAAGGTTGGCAGCACCTTTTCTGACCCACAAATCCTACTGAAAGGCAGAAGCTTCCACTCACAAAAATGTCTTTTTTAAAAATGAAATGTTAATGGCAATTAGGAGTTGGAAAATGATCTCCCAGGTGGATTGGAGGAGTCGCTTGATGGGCAGCATGTAAATATAATACATCAGTATAAATATAAATAATGCCTCTCTCAGGATTCTTAGCAAGGAGGATCTGGGGCTACGCCGGCTGGACATCTGGAAGTTGTAGTCCCAATACAGCTGGAAGGGCCTTTGGCTGGAAGGCTCTAAAGATTAAAACCAGAACTTTAAATGATGCTATAAAAAAAGAAAAAGGGTGAGAAGCCTGTTTCTCACTGTGGCCTTCTTCAGCCCACACAAATTTACTGACTCAAAGACATCTGAGACAGAAAACTAGCTTCTGGCACAGTACAAGGGAAAATTGAGAGTTTGGGCCTGCTAGAAACCAGGAGATGGTGAGTTCTAGTCCTGCCTTAGGCACGAAAGCTGCTTGGTGCCTTTGGGCCGGTCATCAGGTGACAGTGAGTTCTAGTCCTGCCTCAGCCATGAGAGCCAGCTGGGCGTCTCTGGGCTGGTCATCAGGTGACAGCGAGTTCTAGTCCCATCTGAGGCATCACCAGGAGACGGCGAGCTCTAGTCCTGCCTCAGCCATGAAAGCCAGTTGGGTGTCTTTGGGCCAATCACTAGGAGATGGTGAGTTCTAGTCCCACCTCAGGCATCAAAGACAGCTGGGTGTCTTTGGGCCAATCACTTTCTCTCAGCTCAGCTCCTGGGGTGGTTGTTGTGGGGGAAATAGGAGGAGGAAGGAGATATGTTTGCCATTTTGAATTATTTATAAAAATAATAAAGGTGGGACAAGAAAATCTGAAGAAAAATAACTTGAAAAAGTGATTCTTTTTTTTGAAAAAGAAACTGATTGTGGTGTGAATGGATCCTCCCTTGATCCTTTCTTTCCACCGTGATCTCTTCCAATGTCACCTTTTGACTTGTCCGTCTCCTTCTACACGAGGCTCAGAGGAAGCCACTCCAGCAGCCCAGCAGGACTCACAAGTGCCGTAGCCAGCCAAAATCCTGTGGCACAGAAGCCACGGCAATGAAACTAGGATTATTTGGAAAGCAACTTTGAAACTTTATGTTTTGGCGATTAACATACTTTCTAGCCAGATGCCACTGGAAAATCATCTCTTCTCTCGTGGGCTTTTCTTTCCCCTAGTAGGGAGCATCTTAAGACATGGGGAGGCAGTGTTAGATTCTGCTTTTCAGTTAGTCGGAGGACCAGTTGACAATGAACAATGAATTTTATTTAAACATCACATTACATGAATAGATTATAAAAGCAGTCTCTCTTTACAAAGCCCCAAAGGCTTAATTGCAGAATAATGATTTCAAAGGTCACCAGCTTTCTTTCATATATTTTTTTTTCCTTTATCCAACTGCCCAGTGCCTCTCTTAAGTCATCACCAGTGTCCCTTAATTTTCCATACTGGTCTTTGGCCTTAATAAAGATCCGCGTTGATTGGATCCCTTAGTTTTCTGCATGCTTTCCTCAGGAGGAAGGGCTCTTTTCCTTTTCCTTTAGGACAAAATGCTTCCTAAAGGATCCAGTAAACTGACATCACAACTCTGGATCCAAATAGGATTGGAAATGAGCTAAACTGGATCCAAGTCGCCATGACGGATTTACTTCACCTTCTGAGATTCCTGCTGGTTTTGCACCATCAGCAGATCTTTGCTGCAAGAAATCACTCCAGCCATCATCATGATGCAAATGCCCCTTTCTGTGACTACTTTGCCCCTTCTTTTCAGAAAGCTGCTAAAAACAGAAATGTCAGTCTTTCCAGGAGTTCATGCACTGGCCCATCTTTTGTTTCCTTTTATATGGTGTCTTTTAGGCCAAAGTTGATGATATTTAGTTAGAATTTTTAATCGAAGTCTGGATGTTTTATATTTTTTATACAATCTATCACATAACCAGCTAAGACTCATTGGACTGAGGGGGGGAATATAATAAACTCAGGGAGTAAATAAATGTACCTAAAAGAGCCGGGAGTGACTCACTGCAAAATCTGGCATGGCACAATAGTGCCACCTACAGTATCTGATAAATTGAATCCTTCTTGAGAGGCCTGACAAACGGAATCCAGTTTATTTTCCCAAAACTTGTGATAGCCTACCTACCCAAAGGTACAACTGATGAAATGTTACCTTTATTCCAACTAGGTTGAACAGGAAGACAAATTAAGCTTCCAAAAACTTCCTGATTTCACTGGTCTACAAGGAGAAAGACTTGGAAATGAAAGTAGCTAAATTTTACCAGACTTGGGTCACTAATAAAGGCAAACTTAAGTCCTACTTATCAATTGACTCCAGTTTCTAAGATACAGCTTCAGGTCAAAATTGCATCAAAATAATTCAAAACTACGAGGGAGATGTGCGATTATGCTCTATAACTTTTCTGCAGAATGTGATATAGCGATGAGAATGGTGCCACACCAATCATTATACATTTATCTTTTTATTGATACCAATAACGTAACTTTCCATTCATTTATTGGTTTTTCATAACTTTTCATGCTTTTTGCATGAAAAACTGACAAGTTCCGACATCAGATTAAATAGCAAGGTTCCATCTTTATTCGGTATCCAAACTGCCCTCACTGTTAGGATGTTTCTCCTTAGCTCTAGGTTGGATCTCTCTTGTATTAGAATTTTGGCAGAAGGGACCTTAAAGGTCATTTAGTTCAAGCCCCTTTTCGAGCAAAATATCCTGTATCATTCCAGACAAGTGACTGTCCAGTCTCTTCTTGAAAACCTCCAGTGACGAAGCACCCACAATTTCTAGTGGCAAGCTGTTCCACTGGTTAATTGTCTTCTCTGTTAGGAAGCTTCTCCTTAATTCCAGGTTGCTTCTCTCTTTGATTAATTTCCACCCATTGCTTCGTTGTGCCCTCTGGTGCTTTGGAGAATAGGTTGACCCCCCTTCTTTAAAAGAGTAAGAGTTGGAAGGGACCTTGGAGGTCTTCTAATCCAACCCACTGGTCAAGCAGGAAACCTTATAGAACTTCAAACAAATGGCTGTCCACTCTCTTCTGAAAAACCTCCAGTGATGAAGCACCTACAATTTCTAGCAGCAAGCCCTTCCGCCGGTTACTTGTCCTCACTGTTAGGAAATTCCTCCTTAATTCCAGGTTGCTTCTCTCCTTGATGAGTTTCCATCTATTGTTTCTTCTCCTGCCTTCAGGGGCTTCGGAGAATAGCTTGGCTCCCTCTTCTTTGTGGCAACCCCTGAGATATTGGAAGACTGCTATCACGCTATCCCTAATTCTTCTTTTCTCTAGACTGGCCACAACTTCTGGTGGCAAGCTGTTCCACAGGTTAATTGTTCCACTGTTGGCGCTCTCGGGTTATCAACACGCCATAGTTGCCCTCTCCGGCTGTAGGGTCTGGTATTCCACTGACACAAGAAGCCTTTCTCCTGTAAACAAAGTAACACGAAGCCACACAGGAAAAGCCTTGCTGAGACCCTCCGAGTCGTCCCCCCAGACAGAGGGGAGGGCAAGAACCCCCCCCATGCCCAGCAGAATCAAGAGAAAATGGCGGTGACGGACATCTATCCAAAGCAGTGTTTTTCAGCCTTGGCCTCTTTCAGATGGGCGGAATTCCTCTTCTACAGATTACAGATTAACAGAGCTGGAAGGGACCTTGGAGGTCATCTAGTCCAACCCCCTGCCCAAGCAGGAGACCCTACACTGTTTCTGACCGGCGACAGTCCTCGAAAGCCTCCAGGGATGAAGCTCCCACAACTTCTGGTGGCAAGCTGTTCCACTGAATATAGAATGCCAGAGTTGGAAGGGACCTTGGAGGTCATCTAGTCCAACCCTCTGCCTAAGCAGGAGACCCTACTACATCATTTCTGACCGATGGCAGCCCAGTCTCTTCTGGAAAGCCTCCAGGGATGAAGCTCCCACAACTTCCAGAGGCAACTTCTGTTATTTTGGTTGATTGTTCTCGCTTCCCCTGTCTAGGTAGGGAATTCTGGGAACGGAAGTCCGCAAATGGCTGACTGGGGAATTCTGGGAGTCGGAGTCCACCCATCTTAAAGCTGTCCAGACTGAGGGGAAAAAAAGAGAAAAAGAAAATCGCTGATCCGAAAGGCTGTTTTATCAGGCGTCCCTGCACGAGGATCCCGCGGCTTCCTTTGTTCTCCCCTTCGGGAAAAGAACAACTTCTTCTGCCACGCTGACTCTGCTGCGGTCTTTAAATGCGAGTCAAGGTTCCAGTCCTCACGTTCCTGAGGGCAGCATCAGCGGGGCGCTTCCCAGGCCGTTCCGCCACAGGCATCAGAACTTACCTCAGAATTGGCGCCTTTTTTGCTGGCTTCCGGTCAGAGTCCCGCCCTCGTCGCCGCACGGAGCTCACGTCCGGCGGCTCGTGTCCCCTCATTGGCTGAAGAGGAAATCAATCGCGCGCGAAAAAGGCGGGCGGCGGGAGCTGAGGGGACGAAGCCGAAGGAGATATTTCTTGCTACCGAGAAAATATGGACTCCCTTTTCTTCTTCTGTGGCTAATTAGATATTAATTAAATGTAGTTAGTGAAGAAACCCGGCTAACGTGTTTTTTTTCCCCACGCCGAGGGGAGGGGGGGGGAGAAAGTGAGAGGAAGCGCCTTCCCGCGCTTTTCCAGCCTGGGAAGCCACGCCCGCGGCCACCGATACCCCAGAGGCCAATTCCTAGAACGGCGCGCTGATGAACATCCGGGACGCTCTAGGCTCCTGACCAGGAGCAGCGGCGCTTCCCGGTAGGTCGGGAAGGCAGGCCGGCCATGGAGGCGGCCGGAGTGGCCCCCATCCGAGCCCAGTGAGTACGAGAGCCCCGGGGCTTTGGCCTACCTCTCCGACCGGGCCGAGGCCCTTTGGAGGCTCAGTCTTTCTCTGCCCAGGCCTTTTCCCCGCTTCCTTCCCAGCTCTGGGAGCCGCCCCCCCCCCGCCCCACGTGAGTTCCTCGGAGCTACGACCTGCAGGAGACCTTACACCATTTCAGCCACAGAAAGGGTCGTCTAATCGCTTCTTAAAGGCCTCCAGGGAGGGAGCTCGCACAACCTCTGGTGGCCAGGAGTTCCGCTGGTTGATCCTGACTGAGGGGTTTTTAAAGGGGTTTTAAAAAATTTTACGGGTTAATTTTAAAATGGTTTTAAGAGACTTTTAGATGTAAACCGCCCCGAGTCCTTGGAATGGGGCGGTATATAAATTTAATAAAATGAAATGAAATGAAATGAATTTGCGACACACTTTCCTCTTATTTTCCGCCACAGCAACAACCCTGTGAAGTGAGTTGGGCTGAGAATGAATGACTAGCTCAAGGTCACTCAGCTGGCTTTTATGACTAAGGTGGGACTCGAACGCACAGACTTCTGGTTTCTAGTCTGGTGCATTAACCACTAAACCAAGCTGCCTCTCTGTGACCAAACTGTGCCCTGTATATGTCTCACAAGCTTTGGTTCCGTTCATTACAGTGTTCTCATCATAGAGATTCAAAGGGACATCATAATAATTCAGAATAAATTTATGAAGACCTCTGTAAAATAATTGCCTCATCATCTGGAAAAGGTTACTAAATTATTTCTCAAGCTCTGGGAACCATTGGTCTGCAGAGATATTGACTTGTAATGGAGAAGACTAAGGGCAGAGAGTGAATCTTCCAAAGTGTGGGCATTGCTGTCAAAATCACTTGACTAACATTAATGTTCACGACTACCATCAGAAAAGCACTGGGTAAGAATTCAATTTAATTGAGAGTAGCAGGGCAGAAGCTATTGCTCACTAAAAAGAATATTGATGCTCATCTCCACCATCTGGAATATCCAGGGTTTTTTTTGGGGGTGGTGGTGTTTATGAATATTCTATCGGAAGAGGCAAAGAAGACAGTTGTCAGTATGTGTGGTGAAAATCAAAGTTCCACTCTACAATAAGGACCTCCTATTAGCTCTAAACGGAAAACAAATATACAGGGTAGGAAGCCATTGTCTAGATGAAATATGGCAAAAGAGACAGGTTGCAGGTTTTAGAACCACACATTAAGAATAGGAACCACAGATTAAGTTCCAGTTAAATTGATGTGTTGCTCATGCCTGTATACAAGAATCTAGTCAACTAAAGGTCAGCATTAAATTGGTGCTAGATAAAAGTTAACAGAATTCAAGAGAGGCTGGACTTAAACCTTTTGTGGGAAATAATGACTTCAGAGTCCAGGCTAATTCCTTTTTTGACTCCTCCCCCAGGATTTGCCTGTGTTTCTCTGACAGAAACAGTGCTTGTACATTCCCCTTATTTATTCTGCCTATATATAGTTGAATATTCAAAGAATTCATTGAAATGTGGCTTCTGGAATATCAAACAACACAATAGCTGTGATGCACAGCATATTATTTAAGCTCTGCATACGGATATAAATTGGGAGGAAGACCTCACTAAGAAATTTCCTGAAAATGGGCAAGTGTGTGTGTGTATCTGTCTTAGAACTAGTGTTCTTGATTAATGCAGTTAACTGGTAATGGTATAAAATAAAATTATTTTCAAACTGTTTAGAATGATTTTTTTCCTCTTGAATCCTGGATTCAAACGCTCTTCAGACTCTGGATGACAGTCCAATAAGAACTCAGATCAGTAATTGTGATGCTGATTGTGATTTCTTTATTGAGTATCCAAGAATCTCTTTATCTTCCTTGTAAAAATATGAAAAGGGGATTTGAGTTTACCTCAGCTAGAACTCTACATTTCGTGATATCATAATGTGATCATACTGCAACAACAATGATTTTTACATATGAAATGGAAGAGGAAATTGGATAGTAACATTAAACTCAAAATGAGGTTAAGTTCCCCATTTGCAGTCACAGCAAAAACAGACAAAACAAAACAAAACAAAATGCTGAAAAGCTGGTACTGCTATCACAGTTTCATTAAGTATTCAAAGGAGAGCTGACTCTGCACTTAATGTGTTTCAACGTGCACATTGCACTTTATGTGAACAAGCACTTCGTTGGGTTGTACAACCTGTTCCATGGCTCTTAACCATGGAAGCCATTTACGCATCATCTGACAGCCAGACCCAGGAACCTCACATAGGTAGGAAATTGCACAGTCTCAAATTGTGCCCTCTGAGGGACCATAACTGCAAACAAGAGCCAGGTGTAATTTAGTTTTGTCCGCTGAAGTCTCAAATTTCCTGTACTCACCTGTCTAGTACCTGTTACTAAGGGGAAGTCCCCACTAATATATCAACATGCAAAAGCCCAACTCTTATCCTTCCTTTTAAAACAAGGGAAATTGTTCTCCAAGTGTATTTAACTCAGGTTAGCGTTGTGTGGATAGCAAAAGATCTAGGTCTTGGAAGCCTTAATTGCGGGGCCTCTGCAGGCTGCCACACTAAACACATGGGAATTAGGGAGGCGGTAATTTCTCATACCATTAGAGGGGTTCGTAGATACAACAACATTTTTTCTAACTCTGCCAAGGCCACCCTGTCCAGCACCTGGAAGAGGAGTGACAAGATGGAACGAAGGATGATTGGTATAGACTAGGATTGGGGAACGTGATGTTTGATGGTGGAGAAGAGGTGGCTCTTTGATTCTCTTTTGG
>JANHFL010089793.1:0-12312 GCA_032468155.1 Oxyrhabdium leporinum
TCTATCTATCTATCTATCTATCTATCTATCTATCTATCTATCTATCTATCTATCTATCTATCTATCTATCATCTCAGTTTTATTCTCAGGTAATAGAATCGTCCCCAGGAATGCCAGCCCAAGCAAAGCCTTGTCTGCAAAACATGTTTTTTTTCAAAGAGAAGCTTCCAAGAGGCATCCAAAGTTGGTCCGAGGTCCAAGAGCCTGCTTAAGGTCGCCAGCAGCTCCCAGGGTCTCAGGTTCCAGAGTGAAATTCATAACACGCCTGAGCTAAATGCTGTTTCCAGCAGAGAGAACAGAGCCAGCCCAACCTCTTCTATAGGCTGCAGCCAACTGTCACTCATTGGAATGCTCAATCTGTTGCTAAGCAATGACCAATAGCACCACTGTTCTGCTTTCCTTTTGACAGGTAAATTTTAGTTTCTTTTCTTTCTTTCTTTTTTGCCCAACTTATATGGCAACCATTTTCCCAGCATAGTTGGATAGCCAAAATTTCGTTTTTCTTTTTTTCATAATTCATCTTTATTTCCATTTCTCTGATATTACATGCACGAGGGAGATTGGTCCTCCCCCGTCAACTAATGGACCCGGATGGGTTCCAGAAGGAGCTGGAACTGGTTATAACTGCCGATCTACTGTTTGGTGCAGGTGAGCTCTTAGTCCCTGAGGCTCCGGATAGGATTGCACCCTTTTGACCTCTCCTCACCCGTAGACCTCTCTGTGCCCCTTGGTATACAGAGGAACTGAGAGGGATGAAACGCATGAGGAGACGTCTAGAGCGCCGCTGGCAGAAGACAGGGGATGAACTCGATCGAACACGGGTAAGAGCTGCTACTAAGGCCTCCCTCGGGGCGATTCGTGTGGCGAAGTGTAAATACTTCTCCACACTAATTGCATCCGCAGATAATCGCCCAGCGACCCTCTTTAAGGTGAGCTGCCTCCTCCTGGGGGAGATTGAGGTCCGCCTGAAGAGGTGCACTGAGGAATTTGCGGATTTTCTGGAAGACAAAATCGGTCGACTTCGTTCCCAGTTAGATGCCGATGTGGTTGCTGGTCTGGTGGAAGCCCCTGAGGCAGGTTCTTGCCCTGTTGTCTGGGAAGAGTTTGACCCTGTTGCTCCCGAGGAAGTGGACAGGATCCTAGGGAGTATGAGCACGAGCACCTGTGTTTTAGACCCATGTCCCTCCTGGCTTGTGAAAGCTTCCCAGGAGGTGACAGGCGGGTGGACTCTGGCAGTGATTAATGCTTCCCTACAAGAGAGGGAAGTGCCCCAGTACTTTAAGGAGGCTGTGGTACACCCTTTTCTTAAGAAGCCGTTGCTGGACTCCACCTGGTTGGATAATTTCTGACCTGTCTCCAATCTTCCCTTTTTGGGGAAGGTTAGAGAAGGTGGTCGCGTGGCAGCTCTAGAAGTTTCTGGATGAAATGGATTATTTTGATCCCTACCAGTCAGGCCTGGATTTGGGACAGAAACAGCATTGGTTGCACCTTTGGATGATCTATGGCAGGAGCGGGATGGGGGTAGTTCATCCATCCTTGCTCTACTTGACCTCTCGGTGGCTTTCGATACCATCAACCATGGGATTCCCCTGGGGTGGCTTTGGGGGGATGGGAGTGAGAGGCCTTGTGCTGTCCTGGTTCACTTCCTTCCTCTGCGGCTGCTCTCAGTCAGTGTTGATAAGAGGGGAAAGATCCAGCCCCACCCACTGCTTTATGAGGTTCCACAAGGCTTGGTATTCCCTCTGCTCCTATTCAACATTTATATGAAGCTGCTGGGTGAGATCATCCATCACCATGGACTGAGGTCTCACCAATATGTTGATAATACTCAGCTGTATGTCTCGGCCTGTGGTGAATTAAGTGTTGCTGTGTCCTCCCTCTCGCAATACATGGAGACTATTAGGGGCTGGATGGGGAGCAACAGGTTGAAACAAACCTGAGTGGCTCTGGGTTTGGGGTTCGTTGGCTCAGAGAGAATTGCCACCTTTGGTCTTGGATGGGTTGGCACTACCCCAAACAGACCCTGTGTGTAACCTAGGGGTTTCCTGGATTCACGACTCCTGCTCAAAGAGCAGGTGGTGGTCGTGGCCAGGAGGGCCTTTGCGCAACTGCAGGTTGTGCACCAGTTGCACCCTTTCCTGGACCAACAGTCCCTACTCACAGTCACTCATGCCCTAGTCACTTTCCATATTGACTATTGCAATGCACTCTACATGGGGCTGCCCTTGAAAAGCATCCGGAAGCTCCAGTTGGTGCAAAATGCAGTGGCCCACATGGTTTTGTGCAGACCCCAGTGTGCACATGTATTATCTTTCCTGCAAGATCTGCATTGGTTGCCAATTTGCTTCCAGGTGCAATTCAAGGTGCTGGTTGTCACCTTTAAAGCCATTCATGGCTTGGAACAAGGTTACCTGAGGGACCATCTCTTCCTGGTCACATCTACCTGACCCATCAGAGTGGGGAAGTAGAGAATGTTGCGGGTCCCATCCTCAAGGGAGATATACCTGGTGGGACCCAGAAGAAGGGTCTTCTCTGTGGTGGCTCCCTCTCTCTGGAACATCATTCCCCCAGAGATTAGAACAGGCCCCACTCTAATACTCTTCTGAAAGGCACTGAAGACCTGGTTCTGCCAGCGGGCCTGGAGAACCCAGAGCAGGATGGAGCCCATTAAATGACTTGTGTGATCTACTGTCGCTGGGGTGGGTGGTGGGAGGTGGTGGGTGATTTTATTATATTGTACTATATTAATTTATTTGGTTCTTTTTGTTAGTTTTTATTCTTTTAAATGTGGTTTTATATTCTATAAGACACCTCCAGTTGCCATGGGTGAATACGTGGCAATATAAATTAAATAAACAAATAAATAAATAAATAGCTTTGTACTTCTTGTTCTGTCCAAAATGGGTAACCTATCATTTAGGTAACTTGAAAAGTAGATAAAGCTTTTGTTCTAGGCACCTGTCCACAACTACCATAACCACTTCACTTTGAGTACAGGGGTTGCTGCTTCTCCCCACCCCCACCATCTGCTAGTGTTACGAGAGATGGGGAACAAAACCAGGAAATCTACCTGTTATCTTAAATGGTCCTATAGCAAAAATATAAGGTCAAGATCACTTACGGACTTCATTATTGAGATAAACTAAGGCTTGACTATTGAGCAAATACAAATTATGCTGGCATATTTTTCTGCCAATTCAGGACTGGCAGAATACAGAAAGAGTCCTTAGCTGAGTTCCCTGAAGGTGAAGTCAGGATAGCAAAATTCAGTACCTTAGTAGCAGTGAATCAATATTCTTCAGGCTGTCAGAGAATCATCAAGCTGATGGAGGTGCTCTCCATTACCAAGTAACAAGCATTATTTTTAATGGGTATTAAACAGTGTTTGCATTTGGAAGCAATAACTACCCATACTCTGAGGGCATTCATTATGTTTAATAAACGTTCAAGGTCATCAAGGTATTTAGAGTAATGAAGTATTCCAAACTAAATGCTTTAACAACTCCTTCCTTCTTATATTAGACCTGATCCTGCTGTCGTTCATGGTGTCTAGGTGGCTGCATTAGTAAACTTAGATCAGACTCTTGGGAGATAAATTTAAGGAACAGAGACAACTTCACCACAGAACAGTTTTTCTGTGATTCTCTTCTTTTCTTCCCTTTATTTTGCTTCTCTGCCTTTTTGAAGCAGATTTGTCATATGCCATATAAAGATCAAATCCAATTGTGATCAGCAGAGGCTTGCATGAAGCTCCCAAACACGCACAGCTGGAGGATGCCCTAACAACAAAGGGAACCATGTACATATGTAGAGATTGGTCTCTATTTCTAACAATACATTTGAACTGTTAAACCAATTAAACTTAAGCCATATTGAGGATACTGAGCCTACTCCCATGAATAATTTACTGGGTTAGGACACTGTTTCATTATAATCAGTGTCCAGATGGAGAACTAATAGCCTCTGCCTCTGCTGATAAACTATTTCCAGAACTGCTAGCACTACTAGCTTGTTTTCATACCTAAAACTATTGTTGCTATTTTTCAAAAGCTAGCTGTCCCTTCATAAAGTTGAAAATTGCTTTCGTTCTCTGAAAAACTTCACTAGTTTAAAGAAATTTACATAGCCAATTCCAAAGTCAGAAAACCCCCAGAATGCAGATAAGTTTGATATTCCCAGCAAGAAACCAGCAACTCATATCTAGGGAAACTTAAAAAAATATAGTTTTAACAATGTTTGAGTCCTATTACACATGCTGATAATCAGTGGTGGGTTTCAAATAATTTCACCACCGGTTCACCAAAAATGTGAGTGTGTGCATGCACACATGGCTTCCGCACATGCGCGTGTGCACGGCTTCTGTCACTTGGTGAGGCTCGACCCTTCAGGGCCTGCCCCCCTCCATCTCTGCTCTCTGGGGTAGTGGCTACTTCTCTCTGCACTGCTGGGAGAGCGTCTTGTGCAATTTAGCAGCTGTGAGTCGCCGCTTTCCTCTAAGTCCCATTCAGAAAGTGTTGCGGCACAGAGAAGCAGCAGCCATGTTGAATGCTGTTTCTCTCAGCCACAGCGCTTTCTGGATGGGACTTAGAGGAAAGCGGAGGCTCACAGCTGCTAAATTGCACAACATGCTTTCCCAGCAAGAGCAGCAGCGGACAGAAGCAGCTGCAGACCCAGAGAGCACATGGAGAGTTTCCGTGACCAAGGCTCGCCAAGGGACAGAAGAAGCGGCTGCAAGATCTCTTCTGCAGTGCTTTCCAGATGGGACTTCTTACAGGTAAGAAGAACTGTCCGATCCATTCCCAAACTGCTTTGACCCTCCTGTGCCCACGCCGCCCCTACTCCGTGGCCCTTCAGCCTTGCGCGGCAGGCTGCAGGCCAAATAAATTGCTTCAGCCCGGAAGGCCATAGTGTGAGGCCAGGGAGGGGGGCGGCATGTGGGTGGAGTCCTGGGGCAAGGCTCGAGCAGTGAAATGGTGCATTCCCCGACCCTGCCTAGATGAAGGGTGATCGGGCGTAGGCTCCAGATGGAGCAAGGACAGAGCCGGGGAATGGCACGTTCCCCGACCCAGCCGAGGTGAATGGCGAGTGGGCAGAGGCTCTGGAGCAAGGCTGGAGTGGGGGAATGGCATGTTCCCTGACCCAGCTGATGTGGGCAGAGGCTCCGGCCAGAGCCGGGGAATGGCGCATTCCCCGACCCGGCCAAGGCAGGCAGAAGCTCTGGGGCAAGGCCAGAGCAGGGAAATGGTGTGTTTCCTGACCCGGCCAAGGTGGGTGGAGGCTCCAGGGCAAGTCCAGAGCTGGGGAATGGTGCTTTCCACCACCCAGCTGAAATGGGTGGAGGCTCCGGGGCAAGTCCGGAACAGGGGAATGGCATGTCCCTGGGCTCCGACCCCAGGTGAAGGGCGAGTGGGTGCATGCTTACCTTTGGTGAGCAGAGCGGGCGAGACATGGAGGTGAGGCATAGAGATTAGCTGGGCTGTGTGGCGAAGGCAAGATATATAGAGCGGGGTGGGGTGGGGCGGGGCAGGTGGGGCCAGCCAGTAGTCCGATTTGCTGGTTCTCCAAACTGTGCAGAATCATTACAACCGGTCCAAACCAGCTGAATACCACCTCTGCAGATAATCTTTCTTATTAAAATACAATATATATAAGGAAAAGTGGTCATCTAAGAAATGCATGCCAAGTTCTTTGCTGTCAATTAATCTACTTGACTTAATAAACACATAATGGCTCTGGGAGCATATCTTATTAAACTGCACAAAAATGTTTTTCAAGAAGAAACTGGCCTTCTTTGAAGACATTTCACTTCTCATCCAAGAAGCTTCTTCAACTCTGACTAGATGGTGGGGAATGGAAGGATTTATACTCCTTACAAATAGCTGGTCATTTGCATTCTTTTAGCAAGTCATTAAGGCCACCTGGAGTTTTATATGCTTGGTGAATGCTTCCAATCCCTGTATTTTGATCTTGACCCAAGTATCATCCACATAGCTATATCAGTGAGGGGGTTCTAAAGAGGGTCATAGAGGCCATCTATGTCAAAATTGAACAGCCTTCTCTCAACAGAGGGGGAATGGTACAACATCATCTATCCCCAGTCTACAAAACAGTCCTTTCAATAGTTCCAAGAAGGCTCCACACCCATTTGCACCACTAAGTTAACCCTAATGATAAAGAAAAACCTCCAGGTGGCCTTAATGATGCACTAAAAGAATACAAATGACTAGCTGTCTGCAAGGAGTATAAATCCTTCCATTCCTCACCATCCAGTCAGAGCTGAAGAAGCTTCTTGAATGAGAAGTGAAGTCTTCAAAGAAAAACTAGAAAGTCCAGTTGTCTCTTGAAAAAGCACCTTTGGGACAACCATGACTGGATGACTGAAAATCTCCATAGACATTCATTAAACTGCAACAGTTTCATTAAATTCGTTTTGAATATATCCTAACCATATGTTCAGCAATGCAGTGCTTAGGCCATTCATAGGCAACATGAAAATTTGCCCTTGAATGAACATCACCAGATACAGTGCAAGAACCAATAAAGGAGAATATTTGTAGCTCAGGATTGAAATGAATAGTCCTTGGTACTCTCTCAACTTAGTTGTTTTCTTGCAGACATTTCATTATCCAACTAGACCAGTGCTGCACTTATGATATTATTTAGTTTGAGTAATGAAGTGTCTGCAAGAAAACAACCAAGCTCAGGGAGCACCAAAGATTACTCAGTGTAAGAACCAGTCTCATACTGAATCTGTCCATGATAAATAACTTTGAAGAAGAGAAGAAATTAAATATCATATAATTGAAGCTGCAGAAATCTCCTTGTTCAACATTTTACAAAAGGAAGGATTTTAGAAGGATCTTTTACATTATTGCTATTCATAGATCAGACAGGAATCCTTAGGAAATTACATCCCTTCTGTTGCACATCCCTCTTATCCAATACCCTAGTGTCTAAAGATGAGTTTCATACCAATACGGTAGCAGTAAATCTTTATAGGCAACCTGCCCAACTCACTTTGCAGAAAGCTTTTGTTTTAACTTAGTCTAAAAGATTCAAACAGATTCACTTCCTGACTGAATTACTGCAACATAATCTACAAATGGTGGCCCTTGAAGAATTCTTAGAAGTTTCAGCTGGTCATGAATGAAGCAGCACATGAGGTTTTGAGTGCTGCAAATTTTGCCTGTGTCAGTCCACTGATGTAACAGCTGCACTGGCTTTCAATATGCTTCCAGAGTCAATTCAGACTGCTTGTTATCATCTTCAAAGTCCATCATGGCATGAAGTCAGTTTAGTTGTGGGATTGCTTATCTGCATGAATTTCTATTTTACTCCGCTCAATCTGACAGGCTGGGCATGCTCCAAGTCTCCTCTTTTAAACAGTTACCATCTTGTGAAACTGAAGAGATGTGTCATCTCTGTCTTATGTGCTTGTCTTATGGAACAGCCTCCGCTGCCTAACATTCAGAGAGCCCTGATTCTTTTGATCTTCTAGAAGACTTTTAAGGCCTGGCTACTCCTGCATTGGAGTTCTAGATGCTGGAGAAACCCAATATCAATGTTTGTATTGTGTATTTGTTATATTGTGCCATTGATTTTCATGAATTATTTTAATTACATTTTTGTTATGGATTATTTTTTAATAACTGGTTTTCTGCCCTAATGAGTGGCTTGGTAGGCCTGGCTGAGTGGGCATGTGACTGGGTAGGCATGGCCAACTCGATGTCACTCACATTGAGGGGCTCCTCACAATGCCTGGCCTCTCTTCACCACATCTCAGGGGCCCCCATCTCACCCTTCCCCTCCCAGCCCCTCTTTGCCTGGCCTGAGAATATAAGGCCAACAGTGAGGGTGGGAGTCTTGCTCCAGGCCCACCACGCTCAGCCAAAGGGCACAGGCTGCCTCAGGGGGGACACAGCAAGGCTCAGTTGCCTTTCACCAGTTTGGTCTAGTGATGAAACCACTAGGCTAGAAACAGGAAGACTGTGAGTTCAGTTCCATTTTAGTCATATAACACATCTGGGTGACTGCGGGCTGATCACCGGGGGATTGTGAATTCTAGTCCCGCCTTAGCCTTGAAAGTTGGATGACTTTGGGCCAATCCCTCTCTCAGCCCAGCCCATCTCACAAGGTTGATGTTGTGGGAAAAACAGAGGAAGCAGCATTAAGTATGTTCACCACCTTGAGTTGATTATTTAATATAAAAATGGGTAAAAATGATGAGAGGGACTTCACTCCTTGGAAATCTCCCTTTCTTTGAGGCGTCTATCAAAAAAGGGGGTGCCCTGATTGGAAAACCTGAAACCATCCCAGCAAAGCGCCTTTAATCCTGAGACCTCCCTAAGTCAGACCTATGTACTGTACACTAATTAAGTGACTTACTGGGAGGCAGTGATGGGCACTGTAATTGGATGCTGCTGGAGAGCACCCCGTTGGGGACAGACAATAAGCCCTGGCTGGGTTCCTAAATGCAGTCAGGCTGATATGCAGCCAGTCCAGTTTCATGCCTCTTTTTGTGCATTAGGGTAAACTCAAAAACGTTGGGAAACTAGCCATTTTGGCTTGGAGGGTTGCACTGCCCCACAATCCAACCACTTTGGGGATCATGCATTAGCAGGTCTGCATCCCCCCCTTTCACACAAAGAAATGAAAATTAATTGTGTGCTCTGGGGCACTGCCAGCTCTCTCGGGTGCAACTCCCCCAGGTGTTGCAATGCAGGCAGAATGCAGATGCAGAGGAGGAAGCAGACTTCGGCTGCTTCCAACCGCAGAAGAGGAGACCAGCTGCCCCACTCCCTTCTCCACCCTGCCTCTTGCCCTTTCCATCTACCCAATAAGACTGGCCGCCCCTCTTCCATCTCCACCTTGCCTCCCTGAACTGTGTGTTTTTGCACAAGGCTTCCCTACCATGCTCTGCTCTGGCTATTTCCCCTTGGCTAATGCCCAGCAAGGCAGGAGTTGCTCTGCCATGAATGGGTAGAGACGGGTGGTGAGGGAGGTGCCCAAGTGACACTCTTGTGCCGAAAAACCTTCCCTTACCCTCCTCCGGTGTAAAGATTGGGGGCCTTTTACTCCGTTCTAGGCTGGGGGATGCTCCAAGCACAGGTCGTCATTGGCCTTGCCTTTGTGGGCAGCTGTGGTGAGCAGAAGGCTAGAAGATAAGGCTGACAGAGGGGAAGGGAGACCTACTCTGGGCCCGACGCACTCAGCTAAAGGGCGCAGGCCACCTCGGGGATGGTGAGGCTTGGCTGCCTTTCGGGCCCAACTCTTGGCTTCTGCAGGGCCTCTGGGAGACTGCTGCTCACTCACTTGCCCTCCCCTCCACCTCGGGTCTCACATCCAGCCCTCAATGTGGGGATGTGCCACTTCCAGGCCAGGCCAGGCCAGGCCAGCCAGCAGGTGGGTGAGCGGGCAGTCCTCAGGGGAAGAGCACCATGCTGGGGCACTATGTGCCCAGACCAGGTGCTTGCTCTTGGGACTCTCACCTGGACCCTCTGCATAAGCCAAAAGGCAGGCCCAAAAGGGGGCTGAACCTCACCATGCCCCCCCCCCCAGGCAGCCCTTTGGCTGAACATAGCAGGTCTGGAGCTGTTCTCCCTCCACTGCTGTTGGCCTCACCTTCTCAGGCCAGGCAAGGAGTGGCTGGGAGGGAGGGGTGAGGGGCAGGGTGAGGCCAGCCAGTGGTGGGATCAGCCAGTTCATCAAACTGCAGAAAAAGTTAGCTATCAGTTTGGCTGAACCAGCTAAATCTCATCACTATGCTAGTCTGTTATTCATGATCTAGAAGTTACAGTTCCATTGGTACAGCCTAAAAAATCATTTCTGTATCATAATTATTTTATAATAACCGATTATTCTAGTATCTTTTCTAGAAGTATGATCTTTTATACAGCCAGGTATTATCTGTAGTTACATATCCTATATGTATGCATTTGATTTATCTTCTAAGTGAAGAAGTTCATGAAACTCATTAGTCATTCATTCATTCATTCATTCATTGAGTTTCAGAGTGCTTTTCTGCACTAAGAGGCCTTTATTCTTGTTGAACTACACAAAATTCAGTAATTGTAACATATTAAAAAGGTTGCTGCAGTGGACAAAGGTGAAATAAGGAGGCAACTGTGGTTGTTTTCCTGAGATCATCACCAAAAGTCTTACACAGGCTACAATAATGGCACTAAAATCCTTACTTTATCCTTAGCGTCACTCCGCATTATTCTCATTCTAATAGCATTCCAAGCTTATTTAAATAGATACAAATCCAGAGTGAAGACTAATGTAAGTAATATTTTATCCTTGCCTTTAAAAATCTATCTCATACTTTTTTACCTTTTTATTAATCTGCATGCTTGCACCGGGTGGCTGCTCTTCTGGTTTCTGGTGCGCATGCATGCGTGAAAACCAGATGGCCAGCGTGCATGTGCGCCCAGAACTCAAAGGTTCAAAAAGGGTGGCTGCTCTTCCAGTTTCCAGTGCTCCCGCATGCATGAAGACCAGCTGGCTGGTGCACCCGAACCCAGGAGAGCAACGGGCAATGGCTCGTGTGCCCGGAGAGATGGCTCTGCATGCCACTTGTGGCACGTGTGGCATAGGTTCGCCATCTCAGATATAATACATGATATAAACTGATTTGCAAGCCTTTAAATAGAAACATAAGTAGGAGGACAAGCAATTGGACAAAAAGAAGGTGAGGAAAATTAAATAACTTTTTGAATTGAGCAAAGATTCAAAACTTTATTTCCATTGTGAACTCAGATGGACAGATTTACCCAAAATTATTAACACTGTATTTTTTCTGCTCACCAGATAATGCAAACATCTGTTGACATGGTTGCGTCTGTTTGAAAACCAGTGTCTATAGAAAAAGTTTTTTCCTGTATCTCATTTAATATTCTGCCTTTTTCCACAGTTTGTTGCTTCTCTCATTTCCTATGTACAATACTTGCTTTATTAGGGATTTTTTCACTGCTAATTGGGATTAGAAATTAGAAAATTGTGGTCAGTAATTGTTTCCTTATTGTCCCTTAACACCATCAGTAGCATAATAATTCTTGCTTGAAGAAAAATACCTGTTATTTATTCAAAAATATCCTAGACTTCAGGTAATTCAGGTACATGGACATAGTGCCATAACTCCCTTTTATGAAATAAAAGATCTCTGATTGATTTTCTGGAGTTTGACTAAAAAGTCATATTCCAGCTCTGTTATCATTAGGACCTCAAAGAACTGCCTCTAAAATAGGCTAGAGATTTTACCCTATAGGTTACCTTCACAAACCTATTTATATGTATCCATTCCCTATACCTTTTGTCTCCTTCTTTCAGAGGGGGAAAAGTTCCCAGAACATAACTGACATACTTGATAAGAATAAAAATAAACTGATATAATCCTCCCATGTAGGATTCCCTTAATTCTTTTACCACTTGCCTATATTTACACCTTGTAGCACAGGTGAAGATGAAAATGAAAGTGAATCTATTAATGAGAATGTGGAAGTGTCACTGACTCAGCTCCTTCTATCACTTTAGTTTAATTTAATTCATACAAACACTTCGGCATGCATAACTGCAGGAACAGCAGTTGAAGATCCCAGAATCTTGACAATACATTTAAGTACAACATTTATGTATCTTTGATTTTATGATTTCTTTCTTTTACCTGAGTCAATCATAGAATTGTTTTCTTTTTATTCTTCTAATTTCAGAAGTACCTGCCATTATCAAATATAACTTCTCAGTTCTACAACCTATTTAGTATAAGGTGGTTTAATTAGAAGCCCTTTTGCATTTATTACAAGTTGTTTATAAGCAATTATGTATTGGAGTATGAGTTTTAGAAAATTATTCATACAACAATGAAAAAAAGATTGCTAATACCTATCATGTCTCAAAAGAACTTGATAGATTTAAACACACTACCTATCAAAATACAATTCATTAGTGAGAAATGTAGAGTTTTACACTTAGGTAAAATAAAACAGGTGCATAGATGGTACCTGGCTCAACAATAGTACTTGTGATAAGCATCTAGGTGTCCTGATTGTCTACAGATTATCCTCAGTTATGAAAGTAATGGCCAAAATAGCCAGTGTGATCTTGAGTTGCATCAACAAAAATGTAATATTAAGATAATGGCAAACATGTCAACTTCAAAATGGATTAGGCCCGTCACTGACAATTTTCTTCGTTTCTCAGCTTGACACACTTTTTTTTTTTTGGGGGGGGGAAGTTTTGGAATGTCAGACCAGACATCAACAACTTCCGATCTTGTGGGAACCAAGGTCATCCCAACAGGTGCTGGCCAGAGAC
>JANHFL010090076.1:0-12299 GCA_032468155.1 Oxyrhabdium leporinum
AAAAATGGAAAACTCTGCAACTATCATTAATGGGAAGAATAGCAACAATTAAAATGAATATACTTCCGAGATTATTGGAGGTCATTCAGATTTAAGATCACATAATACGGCTAACAGACGGCTCACTAAAAACTAGAGGTGATCCAAAATAAAAGGTTAACTTGTGCTAAAGTTGATACAAAGGCAATGTCACTGTACCAAGTAATAACTCTATAGAAAGCAAAACCTCCAAGGCATGCAAATTCCTCAAAGAACAATTTTATTGGAGATATCATGTTGGCACAAACTGGTGAAAACCGACTCTGAAAGCTCCCCTGGTTTCCACCTGATTAAAAAGTGAAAGTTCCTCCTTTCCCCCAAACAATCAGTATTATTGTCCAATCTCGGTGCTGGCTGGTCGTTTGGTAACCAGACTCCTCCTCTCCCCAGCCACCTGTTGGAATGCCCTTGGTTCCTACATGAAACTATTTTGTTTTGGCTTCAAACCCCCATCTCCCCCCTCCCTATCTCTTCTTTGCACCGTGGCAACCCTGCAGCCTCCAAATTGGCCCCAGTCAGGTTCGCTTCAGAGTTGACAATCAGGCCCCTTTAAGAGAATAGAAGTTCCTGCAAAGAAAAAAAACCACATGGAGGTTAATTAGTGTTCACTCACCCCCCCTCTTCCTCCGCCCGTAGGTCCTTTTGGTTTTTGAGGGTACTTCTCGTGGAACTGCTTAACCAATCTGCTTTTACATTCCAGCTCTTTATCCAAGTGCCTTCAGACAACAGGTAACCTTTCCACTGTTCTAGGTACTGCAACCTGGAATCCAAAATTCTCTTGATTTGGTAACATGTCCCTCCTTGCACTACGATCGGTTTTGGGGCTGCCTGATCGACTGGCCTGAGCTGGGAGCCTACTGCCGGCTTCAATAAGCTACTGTGAAAAAATGGATGCACTTTTGCCAGCAGGTGGGGGAGTTTAAACTGCACTATTAGGAGGTTAAATATTTTCACTATGGGGAAGGGCCCTATGAATTTTGGTCGTAACTTCTTGCAGGGAAGCTTTAGCCTCAAGTACTTGGTCAAGAGGTAGACCTTACTCCCTATTTGGAATGGGCTCTGAGCAGTCCGATGCTTATCGGCTTGCACTTTAGGGCTTCTTGCCACTTCCTGAAGAACTCGCTTTATACTTTTCCAGGCTTTTTTCAGAGATTCCAGTCAATCGGTCAGACACATGGACGAAGGGGGTTCTCTAGGGAGCCCAGGCATGGGGACAAATTCCATGCCACCAGTGACCTGGAAAGGGGTCAGTCTAGTGCTACTATACACCACATTGTTGTATGCCACTTCGGCAAAAGGAAGCAGTTCTGCCCAATCTTTTTGCTGATAATTTACATAGCATCTCAAATATTGGTCCATCATTGCATCCGCGCATTCCAAAGCTCCTTTAGTGCTGGGATGGAACACCAAACTGAGCCCCTGCAAGGATCCAATCGCTTTTATGAACTCCCCCCAGAACTGGACCATGAACTGGACCCCACTATCAGAGATGATTCTCCAAGGGACACCGTGCAGCCTGTAGATATGCTTTACGAAGAGTTTAGCCAGTTTATGGGCAGACGGGTGGCCGGAGGAAGCTATTAAGTGGCCTATCAAGAATAGGTGTATCACGGTCCAAATGACCATATTCCCCTGCTTTCAGGGAGCTCTACGATGAAGTCTATAGCAAACTCTTCCCATAGCCGAGACAGATCCACTATTTGTTGTAGTAGTCCTGGGGGCTTCCCTGGTCTTTTTTCATGCCCGCACAAGTGGCACAGGTTTTTACATTGGCCTTAATGTTCCTTTTCATTTTTGGCCACCAGAATTGGCTTCTCGACAGATGCAGGGTCTTTGGGTAGCCCTGCCTGTTTGGAGTCATGGCTTTTCTGGAGCACTTGGAGACGCAGGCTGTTCAGGATATACAACTTGGAGCCTTTCCAGGCCAGCCCATCTTTGAGGATCAGCACTCCTTTGTTGTTGTTGTACCATGGGTCTGCTGGCAGCTCGTTTTTATCTTTTGCATAAGACCCTCTCCCTTTCTTGCTTTCTGCTGTTGCACTTGTCCTTTGGTGGTAACTTGTGCAGCACGTTGGGGGGGGGGGGAAGCAGGGCATAGACCACTTCCTCCCATTTACTGTTGAATTGGGGTTTCCGTGACAAAGCGTCAGCTAGGTTTTTCCCCCAGGGATGCATTTTAACATAAAGTTGAACCGCTTGAAGTATTGCACCCATCTGACTTGCTTTGCGGAGAGTTTACGCAGGGTCCTAAGCACCTCCAGTTTTTAGTGATCTCAAAAAGTACTTGGTTACCTTTGAGGAAGTGGTGCCAGGTTAGCAGCACCCATCAGATTGCATATGCCTCTTTCTCTCACACAGCCCACCTCTACGTTTCGGTCAATTTTTTGGAGGTTTAAGTGCAGGGCTGCCAGTCATCTTTTGGGTTCTTTTGGAAGAGGACTGCGGTGACGGCTATGTCACTGGTGTCAGCTTGAATCACAAAGGATTTGGGTGTTTAAGGATCATCTCTTTGGAGAACAGACTCTTGAGCATTTTGAATGCCTGCTGACATTCTAGGATCCACTCTAGAAGTTGGCTTGGCTGAGGCTTCACTCCCCGCCCCTCCAGTCTTTAACAGCTCAGTAATGGGCAAGGCAATTTCCGCAAAGGAATGAACTGTCTGTAGACATTTGCAAATCCCAGGAAGCTTTGAAGCTGCTTGCGGGTGCGAGGGTGTTACCAGTCCAAGACCACTTTACCAGGGTCCATCTTCATGCCGTCGCTTGATACCCGGTACCCCAGGTAATCTAC
This sequence comes from Oxyrhabdium leporinum, assembly GCA_032468155.1. Lineage (NCBI taxonomy): Eukaryota > Metazoa > Chordata > Lepidosauria > Squamata > Cyclocoridae > Oxyrhabdium > Oxyrhabdium leporinum. Next base: position 2,830 of record JANHFL010090076.1, read on the forward strand.
GCTGGAGTGGCGAAATTCACACTTAGCTTGGCTGCAAGGAGCTTTTAATTACCTGGTGTACAAATTTAACATATTCCTCTAGGGTTTCAGTGAAGATAAGAATGTCATCTAAATATACAAGGACCCCTTAATACAGGTGCTAGTGCAGTACCTCATTAATTAGCTGCATAAATACCATGGGGGCTCCTTAGAGACCGAATGGCATCACTTTCAACTGAAGACTTCCCAAGGGGCAGTTGAAGGCTGTCTTCCATTCGCCCCCCTCTCTGATTCACACCCAGTAGTACGCCAATCACTGGTCTAGCTCTGTGAACATTTTCCTTTAGCTAGGTAGGCTAACAGGTCTTTCATGAGGGGGAGTGGGTAGGTGTTTTCCATGCAAACTGTGTTTATTCCTGTAAGATCTACGCACAGCCTCATCAACCCAACTTTCTTTTCTTTAAAGAGGACTGGGGCGGCCACCCTGGATTTTACTGGTTGTATGAATCCTCGTGCTAAGTTGGTGTCAATGTATTCTTTTAGCTCTCTCATCTCTTTTGGTGCCATGGAGTACATCTTTGGCTTGGGTAGTTTCGTCCCTGGTACAAATTTTATAGCACAGTCCATGGGGCAGTGGGAGGCATGGTATTACACTCCTCTTCGTTAAATATCCCCATTAGGTCCCAGCATTCTTTGAGGACTTGAGGTGTGCTGGGGAGCAGCTCGAAGGTGGCAGTGGCTCTCTCACTTCATTTAACACCATTCGGCCGCTGGACAGCTCTCCCCGCAGTGTCAGGAGGAGGGAGAAGATCTATTCTCAATCTCAGCCTCCTGTCACCCCCTTCCCACCAGATGGTGACGTACCATTTATCCAGCCTTGCCAAACCTAGAACTATTGCTACAGTCATCTTTGGCGCCACTACGAAGCGAATGAACTCCCAGCGACAACCCATTTCTAACCATACAGCTTTGGTGATGAGAGTAGCAGGGGCTCCTCCTATTAGCAACCCATCAACTTGCTCGAATTGTATGGGTCAGGTCAATGTTTTCATTCTGATTCCTAACTTTAGAACTGTGGGTAGGCTGATCAGCAGCGAGTGCAGCCCATATCTATGATAGCTTCCACCTCCCCTTGTGCCCCAGTCTTTGACGCTATCAGTCTCGACTGGATGGCGAAAGGGTGGATGGTTTCACTTACTATCGGGTTGTCTTCCCCCTCATCATCACTGTCATAGGCCATCGGCAGTAGGGGTTCCAGGGTCAGAGTTCTCTCTTCCCCACTTGAGGAAGGAGAGACCTTGAAGGCTTGCCAGTTAAATTTTCCCCTCTCCATCACTCTGCACAGTGGTTTCTTCGGTTTGGATGACTCCAAGGCCTTGGCTTTTGGCCGAGGGGCTGGTGCCAGGTATTTGGCCACAGTAGAAATACTTGATGGCTTGTGCAGAGGCCCCCTTCGGCTGTTCTTCAGCTTGGCAGGGGATGGACTGTCTCCCAAGTGTGCGTCTCTCAGGTTGGCTTCTTGGCTTCTGTTCAATTAACCCACATTTCTTGTATCAGTGGAGCTCTATGTCCATGGTCACTGCCATCCAGATGCGCTCTGGGACCCCTCAGCAGATGCATGTCCATAACAGATATTTGTCTGAACCCTCCTTGAAAACGTAAACCAGTAGTCACTCCAGTTCCACAGCTTTCCTGCGATTCTTCTGAATTCTGACATACTCTTTGGCAGGGCAGCCCTTCTGCTTGATTTCTTTGGAAGCTTCAGCTTCCAGGGTCTAGGACTCATCATCAAGCCTGGTCCTTAGCTCCTGCAGAAAGGTATTGATGTTTCCCAGCTCTGTGCACCTTCATCATTGAGCTGTCACCTACTCTGCTGCTTCGCCCTCCAGGTTGGTAGAGACTGTGCGAAACATCGCCTGGTTGGTGGGTAGAAATGGCCATGGTTATTGATGTGGACCCATACCTGGTTCAGGAAAAATGCGAGCTTGTTAGGGTCCCCATCAAAGGTGGCCTTAATCGGTGGTGGAGTCACCAGGACGGATGGGGTACAAGTCCCCGGTGGCCAGCCATTCAGTACAAACCTTCGGTGGGGTCCCCACTAAATAGCAATAGCACTTAGACTTACATACCGTTTTATAGTGCTTTACAGCCCTCTAAGCAGTTTACAGAGTCAGCATATTATTTTAAAAAAGATGCTCAAAGTCTCATGGACATAGAAGCACAAAATGATATAGCTGCTCTTAGTAAGGTTGATAACTTGAAATGGCTGAGTAAATATAAATGTACTTTTCAAACAGACAATTATTTAAAGTGACAATTGCCCAAACATCTCAGGGAGATATGTACACAAGAGAGATTCAAACAGCTTGATACAATGATTAGATATGGGAGATTCCTTTCTATACCACATAATGGATGTATCTGCATTTACGGAGCGGTAGAGGTAGAAGACTTGGCTCACATGCTATTTCATTGTTGTTTGTATAAGAGGGTGAGAGACAGGTACCTTGTTTCATATATTAAATGAATGACACATTGGGAACCCCATAGTAAAGCAACATACCTTATGTGCAGCCAGAATCCAAAAAACAACATTTAATATGGCACAGTACTTAAGTAAAATGGTTCACTGAGATCAGCATATGTGGGTGTAAGGTCTTGCCTCAGCAGTCCCTCAAGAAAGCAGAACTCTTGAAACAGGTAGCATTTCTAAGGGAACTTTTATTGGGAGACAGTGATAGCAAAGAGAGTAGGCAGGATCTGAAGTTCCCATGTTAAAACATTAGATTAAAAGTTACTCGTTTAAACCCTTCCCCACTTCTCAGTCCAACGCAAGCCAATCACCAAGTTTTGAGTTACTTGTGAGAACTTTAGGCTGGGAAGGTGATAAGAAGTTGTTCTCAGGCACCACACTCTAGTCTTCTTCAGAGCTGAGACAAAACCGATGGCCCCAAGCCTAGCCCTCCCTCCTCCCTATCCCAGGAAGATACATCAAAGTAAAGAAAGACCAAAGTAGACGACAGGTCATAAAAATACCAAGGCCCTCTCCTTCTGCCAGAATGGCAGTGTCCCAATAGGGATCTATAGGGACCTGACATGCTGGGCCCCCCTAAGAAAATGAGAGGTCCACCTGGAGTAAAAGAAAATATGAAGAGGGACAGACAAGAAGAGTTTATTAATTAGGCTTCTCTGGGTAAAGAGCATGGAAATGTTTGAGGAACCTAGGAGCTGTGACGTGTTTCTTGTGAACCCATTCATTTTGGGCCAAAGGGAGGTTTTTCCATGCCACTAAATGTTTAGTTGCTCCATGGTATTTTCTGGAGTTAAGGATTTCCTTAATTTCAAAATGTTGTTCTCCTTCCACCATAATGGGCTGTGGTGCAGGGGCAGCCACCGGCCTTAGGAGCGAAGCTATTTCTGGCTTTAGGACACAACAGTGAAACACTGGGACTTGCTTTAAGGCTTTTGTTAACTCAAGTTCCACTGTGACAGGGTTTATAATATGCACATGGGGAAAGGTCCGATGTATTTCAGCTCCAACTTTTTTGAGGGACTGCAGGAACCTCAATGAGAGTTATATGTGATTCTCCCATCTAAGTGGTTTAGGTTCCATTCTCTTTTTAATCTGCCTGTGCTTTGTAGGCAGCTCTAGCTTCATCTAGTGTTTTGTGAACCATCATCCATGTATTTTGATTTATCCACTCTTTTAAGGATGGTATTGTAGGTTCACTGGTTGGCAGCTCTGGCATTGGGTTGAATTCCTGGCTGGTGGCTACCTGGAAGGCAGTGAACCCTGTGCTTGAGTGCACAGTGTTGTTATAGGCAATCTCCACAAATGGCAGGTCAGTACAATCATCTTGTTGATAATAAAGCATCTAAGGTATTGTTCCAGAACCAAGTTCATATGTCCTGTCCCACCATTCATTTGGGGATAACTTGAACTCAGACCCTGGTCAGTTCCCATAAGGGCCAAAAATGCCCTCCAAAATTTTGAGGTGATTTGGACCTCCCTGTCATGGATTATATGATACGGGGCACCATGTAGATGGTAGACATGGTGGAGGAACAGTTTTGCCAGTGGGGATCTTTCTATGCAGGACAAAGTGGACCTGTTTTGAGAACAGGTTGGTTACCAACCAGATGACAGTATTTCCTGCACTTGCTGACAATTCTACTATAAAGTCCATAGAAATCTCTCCCCTGGGTGCTGAAGGTTCTACTACTGGCTGCAGAAGGCTAGGCATTTTCCCTTGCCTTCACTTGGCAGCTGCACAGATGGGGCATTAGCTACATAGCTCTCAATGGCTTTTTTGAAATGGCCACCAAAAATGTCTTTTTAGAAGGTGTAAGGTTTTTACAAACTCAAAGTGCCCTGCTAGCCTTGAGCCGGGGGAAGGTTTGCATGGTTTTTAGTCTGTGGCTGGAATTTACAGCTTGCCTCCTACCCAGGGCAAGCCTTCGGGCATGGAGCAGGAGTCTTTGTGGTTGAGAAGCCATTCATCTTTGGTTAAAACCTGTTTAAACACCAAGGTAGTAGCTTTATCTGCAGAAGAGCCTCCTTCACTTGTGCTTGAGTGGCTACTTGAGTGGCTAATTGCGATACTGGGACTATTTCTGGCTTTGCACTGTTGTACTGTGGGAGCCATGTTAGGGCATCTGCCAGGAAATTCTTCACCCCTGGCAGGTAGTGAACGGTGAAATTGAATCTTTGAAAGTTTTGGGCCCACCTTGCCTGTTTAGGGGACAGTTTTCTTGGGGTCTTTAGACCCTCAAGGTTGTCATGATCGGTCCACACCTGAAATGGAATCTTGTTCCCCTCCAGAAAGTGGCACCAAGTGAGAAAAGCCCATCAAACGGCATAGGACTCCTTCTCCCATAATGCCTAGCATTGCTTGGTTTCAGTTAATTTTTTGGGAGGTGTAAGCGCACTGCTATAGTTGCCCCTGGACATTCTCCTGAAGGACAGTCCCAACAGCCACATTGCTAGCATCAGCCTGAATAACAAAAAGCTTTTTGGGATCCGGGTGCTTTAGCTCCGGTTCAGTGGAAAAAAATATTTTTAACTTTTCAAATGCCGCTTGGCACTCCATTGTCCATTTTAGGGGTTGGCTGGTTTTGGCTTGTCCACCCCCTTTGTTTTCAGCAAGTTAGTGATGTGGAGGGCAATCTGAGCAAATGATGGGATAAATTGCCTGTAAATTGGCAAAGCCGAGGAAACTCTGCAATTGTTTCCACGTGCAGGGAGGTGCCCAATCTGGCACCACCCTTACTTTTTCTGGGTCCATTTCAACCCCCCATGGGAGATTCAGTACCCCAAGTAATCGATCTTGTACTTGTGGAATTTGCATTTGGACAGTTTAGTTTACAGCTTGGAGTTTGTTCAGGACTGCTTTGACCAACTTAATGTGTTCCACCTTTGTCTCGGTGTAAATTAATATGTCACCAAGATACAGCAAAATCCCCTTATATAAGTGTTCATGGAGCACCTCATTTACCAGCTGCATAAAGATGGTGGGGGCTCCCTGTAGTTCAAATGGGAGCACTTTAAATTGGAGGGGGCAGGTAAAGGCAGTTTTCCATTCATTCCCTTCTTTAATTCTGACCTGGTAGTAGGTCTCCCATAAGTCCAGCTTTGAGAATATTCTACCCTTGGGAGAGGTAGGCCAGCATGTCTTTCATGAGGAGAACGGGGCACACATTTTCCATGCACATTGCATTCAGACCCCTATAATCTGTGCACAAACAAAAAGACCCATCCTTCTCCAAAACAGTACTGGGGCAGCTACCTTATGTCTAGCGGGTTGAATGAAGCCTCACGCTAGATTTTTATCTATAAAAATCATGGACTCATGGAATACAGCTTTGGTTTTGATAGCTTGGCTCCGGAAACAATCTCGATGGCAGAGTCTGTGGACTGGTGGGGCAGGACCTCATCAGAGCTCCGTTTGCTGAACACCCCCCAGTAAAAGTCCTGATATTCTCAGGGCACATTTGACAGTTGCTCACCTTTTGATGCAGCCACCACTACTCTGTGGGGCTCATCTCTTGCCTTTGGGCTGCTGTTGCGCAGGGTTTGCTTTTGGGAATTTCAGAAGCCCCTCTTTCCAATCCACCCACAGGGTCCACATTTTTAACCAGGTTAGCCCTAGAACAAGGGGCCATTCCGTGCCTGGCACTAAGACAAAAGTCAGTGTCTCAGAATGGTCTTTCATGGTTAGCTCCAGGGGCTCGGTGGCGAACATGGCCAGGACACCCCCTGCAGTGGAGCCATCTAGCTGGCAGAAGGTGATCGCATTCTTTAATCTCTTCAGGTGGACCCCCAGCTTCCCCACCGGGGTTGGGCTTATGAGACACCTGGTGCACCCCAAGTCCAATAAGGCCCTTAGCATCACTTTCTTCCTCAAATTGGGAATTAACAGTTCTATGGGCAGGTCGATCGACCCACTTACTAGGGGGTCGTTATCTAAGTCGCTGTCTGATGGCCTTGGTTCTTCTTCCAATGGGGTCAGAGTTCCCCCTCCAGTCTTTGGGGAGGGACAGAACTCCATGATTCAGTGCTCTTTAGGGCCATATCTTTTGTGTGTTGTGGGGTTTTAATCCACTTCCATCTGGGAGGCGGTCTCCTTTCTTGGCTGGGGTCTTCATGTGGCACTCAGCAGCCGGTGACCCTCCCTTCTACACTTGAAGCAGGTTGTCAAGCATGGAAGCGCCATCTGGAGCTTGGCAAGTTCCATCTTTCTCTCGGGTGAACATTTCCACTCTGCCAGAGTGGTATTGGTTTCTCACCTGGTCAATTTCAGCCTCTTCCACAAGGATGTGCCAGTCATGGAGGCAATTGGGGGCATCCCTGGCAATGCAGGTATGGTACAGGTCATCATTCAGTCCATCCTTGAAGCAACTTACTAGTATGTCTTCCGTCCAGTCTAAGTGGCAGGCTATGTCCCAGAATTCCTCGGTATACTCGGCTACCAGGTGGCAGCCCTATCTCACTGTTTTGATTGGGTTCCTAGCCTTGAGATTGGCCAGGGGGTCCTCGAATCTCCATCTCAGCACCATCATGAAACAAAGTTGTGGAGCTCCGGGACATTAGCATTATGAAGGGTCACCATCCATTGGGTGGCAGCTCCTTCCAGAGCCAGGGTGATGACCCTGACTTTGGCTCCTTTGGTGGGAACGCCACATTCATATTCCTGCATATGGGTGAGGAAGTGGGCGAGGAAGAATCCCAGTCACTGGGGGTCTCTGTCAAACTTGATTCCCAGGAAGGTGCTTTTCGTTCAGGTTGTAGGGCTACCCTTCCCCCAGCTCCCTGGACACTCTCTCCACCGGGGTCTCTCTGAGGGGGATTAGGGGATTAGAGTGTGGCAGCTGCCCTGTCTGTGATTCTGGCAGTGCAAGTGGAGGTCCCTGGTGCAGGGAATTCCCCCCTCCCATCTGCAGCTTCTCCTTGCTCTCTCTCGCCTCCTTCCATTTGGGCCCTGGCCTCATGGGTTTTCAGATTGTGGAAAGCTTCCATCATGAAGTACATTGCTTGCTTCATGAGCCAGTTGGCATGTTCTGGTTCTTCCTCCAAGCCATCATCATTGTACAGTGCCTCCATCTCCCATCTCCAACCATGCTGTCGATTGCCTCAGGTGAGGGTGACCCCTTTGGTTCTTCCTCCCAATCCTCCTTTTCCCCCACACCAACGAACCATCTCAGCTTCACGGGGTCTTGCAAGGCAGCCACTTCCTCTGCCCATTCGCTGGAGGCTGCATCAGGTTGAGTCTTGGTGGAGATCTCTCCTCAGCACTCAGCTTCTTTGGGCTCATTTCCCTGGTTGGACATCCTGTGTATGGTCCCCACGGTAGGGCGCCTCTCCAGATTAACCATTTTGTAGATCCTGCCTAATGTAAGATCTTGCCTCAGCAGTCCCTCAAGAAAGCAGAACTCTTGAAACAGGTAGCATTTCTAAAGGAACGTTTTTTGGGAGACAGTGATAGCAAAGAAAATAGGCAGGATTTGAAGTTCCTGTGTTAAAACATTAGGTGAAAAGTTACTCATTTAAACCCTTCCCCACTGCTCAGTCCGACGCGAGCCAATCGCCAAGTTTTGAGTTACTGTGAGAACTTCAGGCTGGGAAGGTGATAAGAAGTTGTTCTCAGGCATTACTCTCTCATCTTCTTCAGAGTTGAGACAAAACAGATGGCCCTAAGCCCATCCCAGGAAGATACATCAAAGAAAGACCAAAGTAGATGACAGGTCATAAAAATACCAAGGCCCCCTCCTTCCACCAGAATGGCAGCATCCCATATGGATATAAGGGGAACTGACAGTGGGTCTGATTGGGGTAGATGGTAGGGGTGATAGTGAAATGTAATTTTATCTTATTTTACTTATCTATATATCAAATTATTGTATTACTCCAATTTCATTTTAAATTGTTTTTATAAGATTTTATTAATAATTTGTGTTTGAAACTCTGTATTTTGAAATGACCTATGGCCTAATCAATGAACTAAATTAAACTAAACTAAAACAATGTGGAGAGCATTTGGTCCTATTGAGGAACATCTATATCTATTAATGGGGACCATAAAGACTAGTCTAACGAAGGAAAATTGCATAGCAGCATTTAAAAACATTCATCACAGTTCCTTGCTTCCTTGCTTTATGACTCTGGACAAATCCCTCTGAACAAGTCCCTGCTGTTTTCTGGGCAACATTTTGGAAATTGTTTGTCATTGCCTCTTTCCTGGAACTGGTCCAAAGTTAAACCTGTCCACTTTTTTTCTCTGATGCATGGTTCTCTTGGGCTGAAAAAGCCTGGTATGGTTAGAGATGTCTAGGTATCCCTGTGGAATAATGAAAAGTGATATAAATGTCTCACCAAAGCAGGATTATAAAGGAGGGAAGGAGCAGCTAACTTAATATTTGTCTGAGAAATGATCAGGTACATCAGTTAGTAAGTAAATACTTTAGCTAAGCTTGATTTCTTTGGATTAAGCTTGATTCCATGACTGTCAAGTTGGAGCCCAAAGATGACACAATGAAATCTAGTCGAATCCAATTCTTTATTTGCTGATGTCTATTAGACAGAATTCTGCCAGGCTAAAGCTATAACCTTCTAACCTACCAGGGGCATCCTGAGAGATTCTACAGTGTAGCTACCCTGAATCTCTTCCTCCTTCTCCCATCAATCCAAGATTGCATAATCTCTTAATCTCTCTGGGAAACTTCTGGTGCTGCTGCTGTTTCCCCCACTCCTTCTCTAGGTACATACTCCATAACATCTGCATGTGTACACAGTGCACCTCCTGTGTGCACGCACACTGCTGGGATGTCATGGGCTGGGCATGTGCACTCACCTCCTGCACTCATGCATGCCCACCAGGATGGGATGGTCCGGGCGGAAGTGATGCGAGCCACCACCTTCCCATTTCCAGGATGGCCACACAGACCGAATCCGACCACAGTGCAGGCCAGATCCAGCCTGCAGGCCTTGAGTTGAC
>JANHFL010090164.1:0-12295 GCA_032468155.1 Oxyrhabdium leporinum
GGGGTGGGGGGCCCCCCCCCCCCCCCCCCCGGGTCTGGGCAGAGAGGCGGAAGGGCCCCCGCACCCGGGCTCCCGCTGCCCTTGGCTCCCTCTGGGGGCACGGCTCTCTGGGGAAGGGCTCCCGGGGCTTGGGCATCCCCCGCCCCCGGCCTTGCCTTCTCTGGAGCTTGTCAGGGGCTGGCAGACCTGGGCCTGGTGCCCAAGTGGGCGATGCCGGGGCCCTTATCGGAGCCTGGCAGCCTCTTGCCTCCTCGTCCGACACAGCCTTGCATCCCGTGAGGCGTTCCAAGGCCTCTCCCCTTGACGGTAGCCATAAGCCTACGTTTCTATCTCAGAACAGGCCTCAAGTTACGACCACAATTGAGCCCTACGTTTATATTGCCAAGTGAATCATTCCTCTAGAGCGAAGAAGGACCAGGGAGACACGATAGCCGCCTTCCGATATTTGAGGGGCTGCCCCAAAGAAGAGGGGGGTCCACTTATTCTCCAAAGAGCCGGAAGGCAGGAGAAGAAGCAACGGGTAGAAGTGCTAATCGAGGAGAGAAGCAATCTGGAACTAGGGAGGAATTTCCTGACAAGTAACCGGTGGGACTACTTGCCACCAGAAGTTGTAGGTTCTTTATCACTGGAGGTACTGGACAGACACTCGTCTGAAATGGTATAGGATCTCCTGTTTGAGCAGCGGGCTGGACTAGAAGACCTCCAAGGTCCCTTGTCACAGTGAATCACTACAAAAGTTAAATAGCCAATAGTCCACATTGACTTTGCTGGCCAGAAAGTTGCAGAAAGTGATCAGGTGGCCCCAGGACACTGTGACCGTCATAAATATGAACTGGTTGCCAAGCACCCAAATTTTGGTTATGTGACCATGGGGATCGTGCAACCGACGTAAGTGTGAAGTGTGCGTCCTTCTGACAAGGAAAGTCAGTGGGGAAAGCCAGATTCACTTAACAACCGTGTTACTGACTTCACTATGTTTCGCGTAGGAAGAGAAATTTTGGGCTCAATTGTGGTCATAAGTCAAGGACTAGTAAAAAGGTAGAAAAAATGAAAAGGCAAGTAAACAGAAGTAAAATATTAGAACAATAAAGTGAGCACTGGCAAAGGAACACAACGAGAATAAATACATAATCTAATAACGGAGATAGTTTGGAGGCTTTCCTCCAGCGAGTGGCTTTGTCCCTTTTGCACGCTCGCTCGAAGAACTGCTCTTTCTGGCTTTGCACAATTCACTATAATGTGAACTAGAACCAGGGGCTCTTTAGTTAGGTGAAGAGGCTTCAGGATGGCTCAGCTCAAGGAAAGTGTAGACATCAGAGCTAGAAATTTATCCATGGGGTCACCCTCATCATCATCGTCATCATTATGGCAACGTTTTTATACCGTAGTGGTGTAAAAGGGACATAACACATCATGTTGTGATACATTGGTATTCATACTTGTGTTGAGGAAAGATTGATAGCACTCTAGTTTGAACCATTAAGCATACAAAAAAAGATTATCCATCTTAGTTAATAAAAGTAGGATTATTTAGTGTTTTTTTCAGCCAAAATAGAATGCAATACAGGTAATTCTCGATTTACAACAGTTCATTTAGTGACTGTTGGAAGTTACAAAGGCACTGAAGAAAGTGATTTGTGACCATTTTTCACACTTATGACTATTGAAGCATCCCAACTGTCACATGATCAAAATTGAGGTGCTTGGCACCTGACTCATACTTATGACCGTTGCTGTGTCCCGGGGTCACGTGATCCGTTTTTGTGATCTTCTGACCAGCAAAATCAATGGGGAATCCAGATTCACTTAACAACCATGTTAATAACTTTAAAAATGCAATGGTTCATTTAACAACTGTGGCAAGAAAAGTCGTAAAACAGGGCAAAATTCACATACAAATGTCTCACTTAACATGAGTTTTGGGCTCAATTATGGTCGTAACTTGACTACCTCTACTAAATAACTGCTGCAGATTTCATTACAGTATTTGTCAATCTTAAGCTGATTACTCAGTATTAAAATTTACCACAAACAAAACAAATTTAAGTTCAGGATAAAAATAGAAATGTGAAAAAAGACAAAAGAAGAAAGGAAGAAGATGGTTTCCAATCAATAAAAATAATCTTCCATGGCACTTCCACCATTTATTACTTTATAATCTATCTAATTTATTATTGACGGAGTTGCATATTCTATAGAATATTTTGTACCCCCTTTAAGTAAACGTTTCGTGTAAATTTTATAGATTATAGTCCATAATTCTTAGCAGAATAACAGAATCACAGAGTTGGAAGGGACTTTGGGGATCTTCTAGTCCAGCCCCCTGCTGAAGCAGGACACCTACCATTCCAGACAAATGGTTGTCTAATCTCTTCTTGGAAACCTCCAGTGATGGGACACCCACAACTGTTGGGGACAAGTCATTCCATTTATTTATTGTCCTCCCTGTCAGGAAGTTTCTTCTTAGTTCCAAGTTGCTTCTTTCCTTGGTGAGTTTCCATCCTTCACTTCCTGTCCTGCCTTCAGGGGCTTTGGAGACGAGGTTGACCCCTCTCTTCTTTGGGGCCCCTCAAATATTGGAACATTGCCATCACGTCTCCCCTGGTCCTTCTCTTCCTTAGACTAGTTCCCTCAACCATTCGTCTTAAAATTTAGCCTCCAGACCGTTTATCACCTCCAGAGTGCTCTTCTTGGCACTTTTTCTAGAGCTCAACTTCTTTTTTGTATTGCGGCCACCAAAAGTTGCATGGAAGATTCTAAGTTTGGCCTCACCATTGCAGTATAAAAGAAGCACTAACGCTCGTCTGACCTTGAAACCAATGGAGTCTCTGCCTCCATTTTATTTGTAAAGATGGTGCTATCACAATATCTTGACGTGAGAATATTTGTATGACAATGGAAGGATCTGAATTCCAAGGACTTCAACCAATTCATTAAAAAAAGACTTTCAAAATTATGAAGATAGGTTGGAACATCCCCTCCCATAGCGTTTGCAAAATGTCGTGCCTCATAGGGCGTGGCAAGAGGGTCTTTGTGCCCTCTGGCCCCTCACCCTCATCGGGCATCCTTGCTATTCCTCTCTAAGAGAATCCCCAGCACTGAGCAAAAACTCCAGCTCCCCCCGTCACCCCCTCCCATCCAGCGCTTTGGAGCTGCTGCTGCTGCTGCTGCATAGACGATCCTAGACACTGTCCAAGGTGAAACGAAGAAGGGAACTGACCTAGTCTTAAAGGACTAATCCAGGAGAGAAGAAACCTAGAAGTGAGGAGGAATTTCCTGACAGTGAGAACAGTCATCAAGCAGAGTCAAGCAGAGGAACCCCCAGAAGTTCTGGGTGCTCCGTCACTGGAGGTTTTCAACAAGAGACTGGACAGCCGTTTGTCAGGAATGGTCTAGGGTCCCCTGGGGGTTGGACTAGAAGACCTCCGAAGGTCCTTGTTATTCTGTTATGCCTACCTACATGTGCCCCTTAGAAGTGGGTCTCATGGCTTTTGCTTCCTGACTGGTCGAGTGGCCCAAGAACCGGAGGAGACCAGCAGGCCATCCGATGATGCCCAGAAATGGGCTGGCCAGCTGGAGCAAATCTGAAGCCAGTGGGGCCGAAGGCCGAGGCTGTCAGGAGGAGATGAAGGGCCTCCTCACACTGCCTCTGATGCGAGCACCCCCTTAGACAGCCCCCCTGCCCTCAATTTCCACTACTGATGCAAAATCTTTTCCTTCAATGGTGTTTCCTCTATTTGGACCTAAAAGACTATTTCACCCACCACTTTCAGGTAGAAGGCTGGGTTGAGAGGGGCCTCCTCCCCACCCCCAGTGGCCCCCTGGCATGGACTTCATCCCATCCCACCATGGCTCCAACACCCCTCTTGGGATGGGGAAGCACAGGAAAAAGGAGCGGGAAGCCTCTCTGCTATGGGGAAGGGGCCCAGCGACGGCCGCGTCGCAGGAGTAGCACCCGATGAAGGGGGCAGCTTTGGAGGGGGGGGCAGGTTTCCCACCAGCCTTGCAAAGCACCCAACAGACAAGCTGCAGGTGAGTTTTCTGGAAGACCCCGGGCTCCGGGACCTGCGAGGGGATCCCAACACCCCCGAGGTGGCCGACTAACCCCGCTCAGCCAGCCCCAAGGAAGCCGCCGTGCCCCCGGCAGCTATCTTGGGCTCCGGCTGGCCCGGCAGGGCCACACCCGGCGGGCTCCTCCCTCCCCGAGCGGCCCAGATCCCCCGCCCCCCGGGCTCCTTTCCCGACAGGCAGGGTATAAAAGGCCGCCCCGGAGCCGGTTCCGCAGCGTTGGGCGCTTCCTTTCCTTCAGCCCCGAGAACAGCACCCACAGCCGACCGTCATGGTGCACTGGACCGCCGAGGAGAAGAGCATCATCGCCACCATCTGGGGCAAGGTGGAGGTGGGCGCCATCGGCGGCGATACCCTCAGCAGGTGAGCCCCGCGGAGGGCAGCGGGCGGGCGGGGGGCTGCGACCGCCTGCCTGCCTGCCGGGCGCTGACCGTCCCCTCGCCCGTTGCAGGCTGCTGATCGTCTACCCCTGGACCCAGCGCTTCTTCACCAGCTTCGGCAACTTGAGCAGCGCCGCGGCCATCCAGAGCAATGCGCAGGTCAAGGCGCACGGCAAGAAGGTCTTCACCGCCTTCGGGGACGCCGTCAAGAACCCCGAGGGCGTCAAGGACACCTTCGCCAAGCTGAGCGAGCTGCACTGCGACAAGCTGCACGTGGACCCCGTCAACTTCAAGGTGGGCTTCCCGGGGGGCGGCGGGAGGGGCTCAGGGGCTCCCCTGCCTCCTACCACTCAGCAGGTTCCCTAGTTGGGTCAGGAAACGTCTGCAAGGGAACCACCCAGCCCCCCTCTTCCTCGAGAGTCCGGATTCCAGGCGCCTTCCAGCAGCCTTTCGGGGGCCCCAAGCCCCCTCCCCCGCCTTTCCAGCTAAAGCTTGGAAATAGGGGCCTCTTGGGATTCGTGGCCGGGTGCAAAGACGGAGGTCCCGGCCGAGGAAAGGGGCTCCGCGGACCAGGAGGAGATTTCGGATACCCAGCGGGCAACGATGACTTTCTTCCATCCCCTCCCCGCGGTTCATTCCTCCCTCGCGCTCTTTTTGCTGCGGGGTCCGGCCGGCCCAGAGCCGCCCCCCCCCCCATAACACCGGCCACCCTTTCTCTTGCAGCTGCTTGGCGACATCCTGATCACAGTGCTGGCGGCCCACTTCGGGAAGGAATTCACCCCGCACGTCCAGGCCACTTTCCAGAAGCTGGTAGCGGTGGTGGCCCACGGCTTGGCCCACCGGTACCACTAGGTTTCCTCCGCAGCGGCTGCGCCCGCCCTTCATCTCCTCCGAGGGGGGCATTCCAGCCCCCCTGACCTGCTAAAACAATAAAAGTCACCTTTTGCAGACAGAACCGACTCCGTCCGTGGCTTTGGGGGTAGGGGCGGGGGCTGAATAGCCGAGGGGCGGCGGTAGGTGGGGAGAGAAGTGGCCGGGGTCTTCCCCTTCCTGGGGCAGCGCGAGGAGGGCCCCACAGAAAGAAAATCTGGGTGGGAGGGGGTCCTCCTCGGAAGGAAAGCGGCCGGTCTGCTTAAAAGGGGGGGGGTCGTTAGAGCTTTCATTCCACCTGAGTCAGGAAAAGCCCCCCACCCCCGTCTCTTTCGAAGTAACCGAAGCTGCCGAGCCCCTGGAGCACACGAGGCCGTCGGGGAAGGCTGGAGCAGGGAAATCGCGCCGCGGCGGCGCTTCTCTTAGTGTCTCCGTGGTCCGCTGCCGGTCTCTCCCCTCCCGGCCCGCTGCCTGAACCTTTCAGTTGGGGAGGGGGCCCTTCCAGACCCCGAGGCCGCCGGATGCTCAGTGGGGCAGCTGGAAAGGGAGACTCTCGTCCCCACCGCTCAGATCAGGAGCAGCCCGGAAGGAAACCTGGCCAGGGACACTTTCCCCAGCTGCGGGGTGGGCAGGGGGTTGCTCTTCCTGGACAGGCCAGTTGGGGGTCAGTTGCACCTGCTTAGATATAAAAGGGAAAACGGGTCTACGTGAAGAGCTGGAGCGCAATGGGGCCGGTGCCTCTGGAGGCTTCGGTAAGGAAACTGGCAGGTTTCATTGGTTGGGCTGCACTTTGCAGAGGGCTGGACTAGATGAGCTTTGTGATCATTTCCACTCTGCAGTCCCATGACCCTACCTACGGTTCCAGGAGGGAAGGGTTGGGGGGGGGACTATAAACGTGGAGGAATTGCTCCCGCCCAACTGGATCATCCAAGACAGTGACCGGCCTCTGGGAGCGAATTCAGAAGAGGGGCTGAGCCCGGAAGCCAGCCGTGAGAGGGTGCTGAAAGGACCTGTAGGGGAGGTGGGGGGACAGCAACCTGCAAAGGGCTTTAGAGAGAGCCCCACAGGAGGTGGAGGGGGCTTGTTCTCCATAGGCCCAGAAGCTGGGGCAGAACCAGTGGCTGAGAAAGGCAGGGAAGGCGATTTGGACTGGAGATCAGGAGTCACTTTGGCCCAGTCCCTCTCTCAGCCTAGCCCACCTCACGGGGTCGTTTTTTATGGGGAAAGAGGCAGGCAGGCAGGGAGGGAGGAGTATTGTGTGTATTCGCTGCCTTGAGTTATCTATAAAAAGAAGAAAGGTGGGATCTAAAACCAAACTTCCCGACTGGGGACGCTGTCAGCCTGTGGTCCGAGCAGCCACACAATTGCGGCGAGTTGGGAGTTTCGCAGCAGGTGCTGGGTCGTCATCGGTCAGAGATCTTCAACCGTGAGGCTTCCCAAAACTTTTCCTACATTAACCAAGCCGCTTATAACAGAATCACAGAGCTGGGAGGGCTGTTGGAGGCCTTCTAGTCCAACCCTCTGCTCAAGCGGGAGACCCCGTCCCATTCCAGATCAGCGGCTGTGCAATCTCTTCTTAAAAGTCTTTAAGTGACGGGAGCCCCCACAACTTCTGGAGACGAGCCCTTCCACCGGTTAATTGTTCCAACTGTCAGGAAATTTCTCCTGAATTCTAGATTGGTTCTCTCCTTGATAATTTTCAATCAGAAATGTATGAGTTTCTTTACAAAGTTTTTTTTTTAAATTAGAAAGTCCTTCACTTAAATATCTCTCTTGTGATTGGTCCTGAGTTTGTGTGTTGTGGGCAAATACCACTTTTGCCCAGCATTGGGTGAGTTATTCAGGTTCTGGAAGCCCTAATCCTAGGAGGGCATTCTGCACTAAGTAGGGTTGGACTAAATCTCTAGGGTTAATTCCACATTCATGATTTTACATGGAATACGAAACGTGAATATGCTTCAGCTGGTGAACAGGATTCAGAGAACATGCAGTGTCTCAGAGAAAGAGATTCTGCTGTAGGGTTTCTTAAGCAAACACCCCCCACCCCCATAATGTCAGTTTGGAAGCACCAGAGAAAGGCAAAATGCGGGACTTCCCTTTTCAGGATAATACAATCAAAGATGGGATGAAGTCCCCCCCCAACCCTAACCCTAACTCATCATCCCTTCTTGCACTGCTGGAGGCCCCCCAGAAGTGGGGAGGGGGAGGGGAAGGACCTCTGCACTGATCCATTTCCTAGGCTCAGCCAACACACATCAACTGGTTAAGCTGAAACACGCAAAGTCCACCCAAGAGTGTAAGCCATAAAACCAAAAAGAGATACTTCACACCAACATGAACCCAACATAGTCAGTGACGATGTTCCCTAGTTGGGTCATGAAATGTCTGCAAGAAAACCAACCAGCTCAGAGAGATCACAAGACCCCACTGTCCTCCTCCTCCTCCTCCTCTTCTCCACAAACCCCGCTCCCTTCTAGCACTGATGATGTTCCGTAGTTGGGTCATGAAACGTCTGCAAGAAAACCACCAAGCTCAGAGAGCCGCAAGGACCCCACATTTCAACCCTGAGCTCCATGTATTCTTTTCTATGGGTAGCCAGTCTTGGCCTCCCCTCCCTTTCCCCTTTGACACTGCCCCATGGGAAAGGGATGCTTGACTGGGCAGGATTTTGGCCGCCCTTGGCAACAGGGTCTGTCATTGACAGGCTCTCTGCCCAGCCTCCAGCCTGCCAGCTGCCCCTTTATCACCGCCAAGGAGCTCTTCTGCCCAGGCCTATCGGAGGAGGCAGGCCTGACTCAGCTCTGACTCAGCAGAAGAGGAGCCTGGGCAGATCTGCTGAGTCATGCCCCCTCCCTGCCCCTCTGAGTTGAACCAGCCTTTGCCTCGTTCCCTCTGCGAGGAGAGAAGCCCCGTTGGGGTGAATCTTTGGCTTCCCCAAAGGCGCCAGATGCCAGACGCCCAAACACAACCCACTGCCTGCCCTCTGCCCAGGGAACATTGGGTAGCCGGTCCCTCCTCCTGCCCATCCGTTGGAGCAAGAAGGGGAGCTGCTGCTTGCCTCCCAAAGGATGGCAAAGTTGGGTCTCTCCTCCTCCACCCATGCACTGATGGCCAAGGGCCTCCCCCCGCCCCTTTTGGTCCCTCTCCTAGCCAGAGTTCCTTGGGAAGGGTCCTTGGCTGAAATTGGGGTGCTGGCGGTTAGTCCAGCCTTTCCAGAGGGTCGCCAGTGGGGAGAGGGTGCTTGCAGAAGACCCCAAACAAGAGAAAAGATTCCAGAGGAGGGGAAGGGGGGGGGAGTGCCAGGCTTGTGAGGCAGACCAAGTTCTTCCCATCCCCTTTACGGTGGAAGAAACTAGGGAGGGTCCCTTCTTAGTCGCTCTGCCCACCCCAAATTCCTTATCTGCAGTCTTTCCCCCAGGCCATTACAGGAGACACCTCTGGGTGGGCTTGGCAGGGTTCGTCAGAAGGAGACCTCTCCAAGAAGCCTGCCTGTTTTGTGAGCCCTCTCTTGTGGCCTGGAATGGCTGGTCCCTAAGAGGACTGTGGAGAGACCTTTCAAGGCTAGAAGGCGGCTCCAACTGACCTTCTTTGGAAGTCACCTACCAGAGGGATTTGGGTGGGGAGAAGGGTTCCCTGGCGTGAAAAAGGTCATCTCGTTCATATGGAACTGAGTTTCACATTGGAAGCTCAGAGGGAGACATTTCCAGGAGAAAAATTTAATTGGGCAATTCCTCACCTTTTGTATGACTCCCTGGTTGATACTCTTGAGGACTTCCTCCTCGTAGGGCACCAACCTTGAAGGCCCGAGGGCCATCAGACTCAAGGCTTCAAGGGGTGGGGGAGTCTGGCCTCCTTGAAGGGGCGACTAATTCCGGCGGTTCCTGGAAAGCTAAGAGAGTCCAGCTCTGGTTAATGGTGGAAAAGAGACACTTCCAGGCTGTGGGCTGGGAAAGACTTCCCAGCGGAAGCTGGCTGCTGTCATACCATCACCCCAAACAGCCATGGGGTTTTATTTTAAAAGGGGAGCCTGGAGAACCCCCTGGCTCTCTTATCGTGATGGCGTTTGCTCCCTGTGGAATCCCAGCCAGTTGCTGGAGAACCAGGCAGTTCTGCTTCTCAGCTTCCCAGGAGGCACCTACCTGCCTCCACGGAGTGGCCAGTCCACCCAGCCCAGAGCCCAGGCGACCCCAGAGGTAACCCACGCTTTTGCAAATGTTCTGGATTCTCCTGGGGTCATTATTAATTATTCTTTATTTAGCTTACGGTGAGCACGTGGCAGAAAAGAAATAAACCTCTACACGCCACCCACATAATTATAGACGAAGCTTCTCTGGGGCCTCATACCTGGATGCCCAATTCAGCTCTCTGGGCCTCTGGCGTTGCCTCGGGCAGATTTTTCAGCGAACCAGGGAACGCAGCACAACGTGTTTATTATCTGGCATGTCAGCATCACATTCGCAACAAGGGGAATCTTTCCATCCCCACTGACCTGGGGCAGGGACCCTCCTTCCAGTTTCACACCAAATTCTGTTCAATTTCGGCCAGGCAGGGTGAGGCAGGTCAAACCCATCGAGGCTCAGGAAGGCCAGACCCACAGGCCCTTTGGGAAGGGAGAGAAGGGCCTTGGGAGATGTCTCGCACCCCGTTCCCAAAGGGCCTTGGTGCCCCAGCTTGGAGGGCTCAGAGAGTGGAAACAGGCTGGGAAAGGGGGGCCTGGCCTGGCCACCTCCTTGGAGCCCCTTGGGTCCCCTGTTGTTCAAAACGGGCCCCTGCATAGAATCAAAATCACGTGAAGTATTAGTACCGCTTTCTAAAGCCTTAGTAAGGCCACACCTGGAATCCTGCATGCAGGTTTGGTCACCGCAAGTTACAAAAAAGATGTTGAAACTTTGGACAAAGCGCAGAGAAGAGCAACCAAGATGATTAAAGGAGACTAAAACGTAGGAAGAAAGTTTGCAGGATTTGGGTTTGGCCAGCCTAGAGAAAAGTAAGACCTGGGGGGGGGGGACACACATGAGAGCAGTATTCCTGTATTTGAGGGGCTGCCACAAAGAAGAGGAGGTCAATCTATTCTCCAAAATCCCTGAAGGCAGGACAAGAAGCAACGGATGGAAATTAATCAAGGAGAAAAGCAACCTGGAATTAAGGAGAAACTTCCTGACAGTGAGAACAATTAACCTGTGGAACAGCTTGCCTCCAGAAGTTCTGGGTGGTTGATCACTGGAGGTTTTTAGGAAGAGACTGGACAGTCACTTGTCTGAAATAGTATAGGGTCTCCTGCTTGACCAGGGGGGTGGACTAGAAGACCTCCAAGGTCCCTTCTAGCTCTCTTCTGATTCTGGTTCCTTCAGCCTGACTTCGGAGGCCCTTATCCTCAAGCAGGGCTGTTATCACCTTCCCCAGCGAGGGTGGGGGGAGCTATCAGAGGTCTGGCTGGCTATCCCCAGGCCCGGCCGGCTGCTTCGGCTGGGCCCCAGAGATAGGCCAGGCCAAACACAGCAATGCTCAGACCTTCCCCCCTCGGCACACCCAAGGCCCGCTGGTGGGAGAGATAGCACTGCCCCACCTCCAAAGCCGAGGAGAGGTTGATGGCCAGCAGGGCAGGGAAGGGACCCGATGCAGGTTGAACCCAGGTTCGGGGGTGGGGAGCAGAGGTAGAATTAGGGCTGCGGGCTAGCTTGTGGTCAGCCAGCGAGGTCAGCTCTGAAATCCTTGGTGGAATCAATTCCACAGAGGGTCCTCCTGCCCCCGCCCCAAATTGCTCACCGCTTAGAGAGAGGACTGCCTCTTCTAAGGCAGACCAGGGAGCGGCAGCTCTGAGTTCTGATCGAGACCCTCAGAATAGGAAGCCCCTCAAGGCCCTGGCATGTGACCCCGGACCCTTTGGAGGGTCCAAACTAATGCACGACTGTGAGACGATGGCCTCCCCATCTCCCCTTCCTCCGAGAGTGCAACAGGATGAGCGAGGCGCATACTAGCCACAACCCCCACCCCCCCCACCTGTGGAGTAGGCTGGCTCAGCTGCAGAGCTAGTCCCTTGCCCTCTCTATGAGGGAGCTGCAGGGGCTGCCCCAGACTGGCTTTGCTGCTCTCTTGACCTGATGGCTCCAAAATTTGGGCTCCTCTGTCCGGGGAGGGTCAGGGCTTCGTGAGCAGCACCCAAACACGTCACATCATAATAGCCCTCACAAATATTTACAGGTGGTTAGGAAGACCACAAGTGAGCCCAACATTTATGTTGCTAAGCAATTGTTAAGTCAGTTTTGCCCCATTTTACAACTTTTCTTTTCTCTTATTAAGTAAGTAGCGTGGTTGTTAAGTAAATCTGACCTCCCCAATGACTTTGTGTGTCAGAAGGTCGCAAAAGTGGATCATGTCACTAAGCGAACTGTTATAAGTCGAGGACTACCTGTATATCCTTCAGAGGAGCATGCAAACTCTTTGCTTGCCTGCCTCAGCAAAGCTTTCTCCAGCCGTCCCCCTCCCATTTCTCAAGGGGAATTGGGGAATGGTTCCTCTGACGCTGATGGGGGTGGGGAGGGGTATGCCTGTGTCCCCACCCCACCCCCCAGGATCGCTGCGGGCTCCTCGCGTCAGAAGGAAGCCAGAGGCGCAACCGCTCCCCGCAGGGCCCAAGGAGCTGGGGGGGGGCATACAGCTTGGGGGGGGCTGCGCAACCCAAAAAGGGGTCCTCGAAGCTCCTTGACGAGCCCAAGCAGTGTCGGGGGGGGGGCGGAGGGGGCGTACAGAGAGCAGCCGAGCGGGAGCTCCTCTGGGCAAGAGCCACCCGACGGAGCCCGACGCCAGGCAGTCCCGCAGAACATCTCCCCCTTCGCCGCCACAAACCGAGCGGGAGGGGGGGAATCTGCCCCTGGGGTCTCACTCATCTAGATGCCCTCCCAATCAGCCGCCACGTTAGTGTCCTATAGTGGCGGTGAGTTCCATCGATTCCTGACGCTAAGCTCCACGGGCCTCTG
>JANHFL010090452.1:0-12287 GCA_032468155.1 Oxyrhabdium leporinum
CTTCCTTCCTTCCTTCCTTCCTTCCTTCCTTCCTTCCTTCCTTCCTTTCTTTCTTTCTTTCTTTCTCTCTTTCTTTCATCAAATGGATTCGTAGGGCCACCCAACTCACACACCGTGAATCCAGGCAAAGTGCGGCATTAGAGATCAACCACCAGAAACACCCCACCCCGCAGAATGGGACAACTTGCCACAGCCAACTTGCCATGGTCAACTCACCACAAGTTGCTGTAGGACAATTCGACAATTCAATTTAATTCTTTAAAATAATTTTCAAAAACGATTTTAATTTTTGTCATTCCCCTTTTCATTTGTCCTCCTTTGGCGTCTTTGCTTTAGTGATTCTATTCCAGCATTCCTTCCATATTAATGTAACTCTTGTCCCGTGGCAAGTTGTCCCATGGTGAGTTGGCTGTGGCCAGTTGTCTGCAGCATGTTGTCGTAGCCCCCACCCCACCCCACCCCAATGCAACCACAACCACCACCACAATCATATACTTGGGGTCCCCAGTCCCGCTGACGAAACCACATCTTCAGATCCTTCCGGAAAAGTCACAAGGAGGACTTTATGGATGGAGATGTATGCATTGCTGAGGAGAAGTCCTCATTTTCAGCTCAGTAGCTGAGCCGATGTCCCCACAAACACTTAAGGGTACTGGGACTCTGAATGGCCACCTTGTCCCATTTTTTTAAAAAAAATATAAAAATATAATAGAAGGGTTAACAAGTCTTACCTACGACCGTTAAGCTTATATTCCCTACATCAGAAGATTCAAATCC
Organism: Oxyrhabdium leporinum; assembly: GCA_032468155.1. Lineage (NCBI taxonomy): Eukaryota > Metazoa > Chordata > Lepidosauria > Squamata > Cyclocoridae > Oxyrhabdium > Oxyrhabdium leporinum. The sequence goes on from JANHFL010090452.1 coordinate 778, forward strand.
TCCTTTTATCAGCATGTAGGTTGCAGTATCACTCAATCTTAAGTCCTTGATGTGAAGGGAGCAGTTGGGGTAGACCTCTTCTCTCCCAGTATATGCTGGTCCGGATTGGTTTCCACCTTGAAACACAGCCATGATTCTTTCCATAGGATCATCCACTGTTAGCTGACGGTACCAGGTGCAGACGATAATATCATTCGTGATAATTAGTGGGTGCAATAGGACCTCCTCTGTCTCCATTGGATATGGAGGATTTACCTCAATAAGAACTACTTCAGCTTGAGCCATGTGGAAATTACAGTGGAGGATGGCAGCTGCAGGTTGAAAGGAGAAAGAGAGACGGAAGGAAGGAAATGAAAAAGTGTAAGTAAAATACATTTCATCAAGCATTAGAGCCCTTCCTAGAATTTATTTGCAGAAAAGCCTTCTGGACAATGCTTTTGCATGCTCTATCACAGGGATACACATCTTCATATCAATAAAGCCACCCTTAGTATCCTTGCAGGAGAAATTAGAAGACGCCATCAACCAATTTTTTAAAAAAGGTAGAAAAACTTAACACTTAACACTTGGAGGAATTTAACCCACACACCCCAACATCTGGCGACCCTTGTAATTTGTTTAACTAGGATTAAACCACTTTGGTTGGGTTGGCATGACATGCTAATCCCAAACTATGCTTAGCAAAGCATATTAATGACACCAGGGGACCTTATAATGGCTAAATGTTAATTAAGAAATATATATATATATATATATTAGAATGTACAGAAATGGACAGATTAACACTTAAAATTAAGGCGAAGGAAGAAATCCAGATAGATACACCATGAATTGTAATGAGGACTTTATTCCTCTGCCAAAGGTCACATTCAGCCCTTTCTTACTCGAGATTCTCACCCATACCTGCCCAAAGCACCATCCACCAGGAGTTTTTCCATCCAAGGTAACTGCGTACACCATCCATCGAGCAAGGTGACTTTCTCCACACTGGGAGGCCGATAAATCTTCCTCTTCTTTTGTTCAAAAGCAAATCTGGTACCACCAGGAAGATTCAAGCTTTTATATGTCAGGAAACCGGTATGTGGTCACCTGTAGGCCACTCAACCTTCTCCAAAGGAATCAACACCTACCTGCCCTTCCCAAAGAGGTGTGGCTAGATGCCCAAGTTGTAATGGAAAAATAAGGAATGCATATAGAGTACATTCAGAATTAGTGTGTGTGTGTGTCTCTCTCTCTGTGTGTGTATAAAAGTTGCTAAAAGAACATGAGTCATTCCACTTCAGGTGAAAGCATCATTAGATGTTCACAGCAGGTTTACTAGTTATAAAGACCTCCAATTTATGTGTTGGTGCTGCCTTTTGTACACATAATTTAGACCCAATTCTAAAGGGATGGAGTGACAAAGACAAGAAGATGTTGTAAACTGTGCTGGCACTAAAGATTTAATTTGATTTCGGGTTGTATACCAAACATTTCTTGTTATCCATCTCATTGTTGAAGGATGTCAAGAACATTACATAAAAAGAAAATCAGAAAATCCAGGTTTTTTTAAAAAAACAACATTTGGCATCTGCAAAGAGGTTCCAGGGTTGCGCTTTCCAAGAGGGTAGTATTAAAAACCTATCCTCCAACCCCCGCCCCACTCCCTCCAAAAATGAGCTGTTTTGAATTCCATTTCAAATAAGATAAAACTTTATGTATACTGAAAAGGCTTCCAATCTTTCTTTTCTGCCTCTAAATACAGGAAGTTCTCGACTTACAACAGTTTGTTCAGTGGCCGTTCAGTTGCAACGGCACTGAAAAATGTGCCTTCCGACCTGTTTTTCACAGGGATGAGCTTTGCAACATCCCCAATGAGCATGTGATCAAAATTCAGACGCTTGGCAACTGACTCGTACTTCTGACGGTCGCCGTGCCCCACGGTCATGTGATCCCCCTTTGCGACCTTCTGAAAAGCAAAGTCAACGGGGAAGCCAGATTCACTGAACGACTGGGTTAGTAACTTATCAGCCGCAGTGATTCACTTAACAACTGCAGCAAGAAAGGTCAGGGCTAAGCTCACTTAACAAATGTCTCACTTAGCAACAGAAATGTGGGGGCTCCATTGTGATCCCAAGTCGAGGACTTCCTGAGCTTACTTTTAAATATTTGGATGTCTGTTCCATTCCTATGCCTTCCTTTCTTTTTTTTTTTCCCTTCTACGTTGGTGGGTTTATTTATTTTAGAGGTACATTGGGTGGGGGGGGGGTTGTTTGTGTGTGTGTGTTTTATTATTTTCTTTCGTCCTGTATTATAGGAGTAACATCAGCTGCAAACAAAGGCCTGCCTATTCCTGCTCTACGGACCAAAGCAACCCACGCAGCCCGTGTTGTGATCAATAATATTGAAGCCTGTTGTGCCACAAGATTATCATCTTGTTTTGGTAGGTTTTGCATTTGCAAAATGACGTTTGTGCCGATGTGAGTTTTAAGTCAGCGCGATAAGGAAAGCAGCGGGATTCACCTTCCAGACTCGAGCGGAATTTGCTGGTTGCTTAAAAAGAATGGGGGAGCGCAGTGCTGCAGAGCCACGGAGAGAGACTTTGCTTGCTCTCATTTTATCGTGCTATATATTGTCTGTCCCCCGTCCCCCACCCCGGGCAAAAATCCCCGCAAAAATGAAGACGGCCATCACGATACGTCATGACCAACAGGGGGCGCTGCCGCTGGCTGCCATCTTGACTTTTCTGACCACATGCCCTGCATAGGTATGTGCATAGATGTGTGTGGGGGCGGGAGAGAGCTTTCTGAAAAGATTCATCCGCCCCAAAAACCCTGGTTCAGCGTTTCTCTGAGTTGGACATTTTAAGATGGATGGGCTTCCATTCCCAGACAGCTGATCGGCTGGGGAATTCTGAAAGTTGAAGTTCACGCCTCTCAAAGGGGTTGAGGTTTGGGAAATGTAGAATTGGGTGGGCTGTAAAATTGGTAACATTGTTTGTACAATTTGGGAGGGGAAACACAAAAACATGGTCCTTCCCCCCCCACCGTGCAAATGACAGAATAACAAGGGACCTTGGAGGTCTTCTAGTCCAACCCTTTGCTCAAGCAGGAGAACCTATACCATTCCAGACAGTTGGCTGTCCAATCTCTTCTTAAAAACCTCCAGGTTTTTGGAGCATTCACAATTTCTGGAGGAAAGTTGTCCCACTGATGAATTGTTCTCACTGGTCATGAAATGTCACCTTAGTTCTAGGTTGCTTCTCTCCTTGATTATTTTTCACCCGTTGCTTCTTCTCCTGCCTTCTGGTGGAGTTGGAGAATAGCTTGACCCCTTCTTCTTTATAGCAGCCCCTTAGATACTGGAACACTCCTATCATGTCACCCCAATTCTTCTTTTCATTAAACTAGATGTACCCAATTCTTGCAACCGTTCTTCATAGAGTATGTTTTAGCCTCCAGTCCCCTCATCACCTTTGATGGTCTTCTAAAAAAAAACTGCCTTTTTTATTATTTGTTACCTGTGATATATGTCAGTGACTATAATACAGGAGTTCCCAATATTTGGAATATTCTGTCTACCCACCCACCTACTCATCCCCTACTCGGGAGATACAAATGGGCCCGTCTCTGCTTGCATTTTTGCAGGCGTCTGAAAAACCCGCCATATTTTAGCGTGCTTTGGGCCCCGAGTTGTTTCTTTGCACATTGTCATATTTTAAACTTTATGGTATGATCGTATTTTATGTTTTATTTCTATTGCTCCCCTCCCCCTCCCTTCCTCCACGGTCCATTAGGCTCGGGCAGAATATTAATTTTAGAAATAAATAAAAGAATGGGATATGAACAAAACATGATTCACTGCTCAAAGTGACTATCCAGCCGGATTTATTCTTCAAAACACAGCTCCTTTGATCAGAAATGATTCTGTGGCCTGCTTTTCCCACAGGCACCATTTTAGTATGATAAATTTCAGGTCGAACGGCTGAAAAACGATCATTTTGTCTTTGTAAACACAAATACATATCCAGGGATAAAAAGTCATCCATATATCGGTAAAAATAATACAACACGGGGTGTTCTGGGTTTCGTTTTTATACGATAACAAGTAGTCCTCGACTTACGGCCACAATTGAGCCCAGGCGTTCCGTTGCTAAGCGTGACAGTGATTACATGAATTTTGCCTCAGATGACAACCTTTCTTGCCAGGGTTTCTTCAGTGAATCCCTGCAGTTGTTAAATTAGTAGCACAGTTGTTAAGTGAAATCTGGCTTCACCGTGGGTTTTGCATGTCAGACGGTCGCAAAAGGGGATCACGTGACCCCAGAACACTGCAACCGTCATAACTACGAGTCACTAGCCAAGCGTCTGAATTTTGATGGCGTGACCATGGGGATGCTGCAGTGGTCGTAAACTTTTTTTTCCCAGTGCCGTTGTAAATTTTGAACGGTCATTAAACGAATGGTTGTAAATGGAGTATTCTATGAGAAGCCATTTTGGGTAGCGGTTCAAGCCAGATGGCTGGAAACTGAAAAGACCAGAAGCCAGCTACCGTGGTTTTGGGCTGGTCCAATTCTTAACCCCTTCCTCAGGACAAGGGCGTGGAGGAACCCTTTCACACACACGAAATTCATTGCCACATTTCCCAGCAATCGCATGACATCAAGGCGCTGTAGTAAACATCGTGAAAAAAAATTTTTGGGGCAACACCTCACCGCAGTCGTAAAAAGGGATGGCTTTTACGGTTTATTGCCAGGGTGGTTATCCTGAGACACCTAAAAATAGATCGGTTTCCGGCATTCCGTATCGTTGACCAAGCTGTTTGCCTTGTGGGGAGCTGAGGACCAGGAGGGGACAGGAATGGGGTGGGGCTCACCAGCTCTCTTTGACCCACTCTTCGTGGATTCTGTGATGACCCGGGGCGTGGGGTGAAAAGCAAGACAGCCAGAGTACAGGTATGAGTCCCTTTACTTGCTCCAACTCTCCCACGAACCTGCAACAGCCTCTGGCTGCAGATACTCCAGTCCAAATGATGTAAAAAGAACGACTGCAATCGATCGCTCCAGCAGGGCAAGATAGTGAGTCCAAGAAGCGAAGAATCACGGCGATAATTCCAGCAAGGCAAGATAAGCACAAAGAAGCTTGGCAATAACTCACAGTCAGGAGGAATGTTAGGAATGCAGGCTGCAACTCTCAAGACTAGATGAATTCAGCGTTGGGCCCCTCCCAACTGCCCCTCCTTTAAACTCCATCCTCAGGTGTGCCTTGCGAAGGGAATCGGGGCCCTTTCCTTCCTCGTAAGCCACGTTGCTCTCTTCTGCGTTCTTCCCTGCGTGCCCTAGGATGAGGAGGGGGTGGGCCTCGGTCTTCATCTGAACCCCCTCTCCCTTGTTCTACCTCTCCCCTGCTCTGCCCAGCCTGGCTTTGCCCTTCCCAAGTTTCCTCCGCAGCCAACGGAGCCACTCTCACACTCTATGTCACCTGTTCGTCTTCCTCCTCGGATTCAGACTCCGACGGGGCCATGACAGATTCCTTTGGGGCACCCTCCATATTAGTCATTGAAATCTGGACAGTACCGGTTGCTCATTGGCAAGTTTGAGTACACAGGCAGTCCTCAACGTAGGACCGCAATTGAGCCCAACATTTCTGTTGCCAAGTGAGACATGTCTTAAGCGGGTTTTGCTCCATTTTACAACTTTTCTTGCCGCAGTTGTTAAGTGAATTGCTGCAGTGGTTGAAGTTAGTAACACGGTGGTTACGTGAATCTGACTTCCCTGTTGACTTTGCTTTTGCAGAAGGTCTCAGAAGAGGATCCCATGGCCCCGGGACGCTGCGCCCGTCATAAATATGAGTCAGTTGCTAAGAATCTGGATTTCGATCAGGTGACCGTGGGGATGTTGCAACTGTAAATAAGTGTGGGAAATGGTCACTTTTTTTTCCAATGTTTTTAGAACGACTGAGTTTTGATCCCCTTGCTTTCAATCAGAATTGACCTGTTGACCAAGTGTGATATTGTGGGTTGAGAGAGAGTGTCTGGTTCAAAGACACCCAGCCGGCTTTCACGCCTAAGGTGGAACTAGAACTCAACGTCTCCTGGTGATCGGCCCAAAGTCACCCAGCCGGTTTTCATGCCTAAGGTGAAACTAGAATTCAGAGTCTCCTGGTGATCGGCCCAAAGTCACCCAGCCGGCTTTCATGCCTAAGATGAAACTAGAATTCAGAGTCTCCTGGTGATCGGCCCAAAGTCACCCAGCCGGCTTTCACGCCTAAGGTGAAACTAGAATTCACAGTCTCCTGGTGATCGGCCCAAAGTCACCCAGCCGGCTTTCATGCGTAAGGTGGAACTAGAACTCACCGTCTCCTGGTGATTGGCCCAAAGTCACCCAGCCGGCTTTCACGCCTAAGGCAAAACTAGAATTCACAGTCTCCTGCTTTCTAGACTGGTGGTTACCACTAGCCAAACCTGCATCTCCATCATTGATCAGATTAAAGGGAGTTATTCCTGTGTAGAGCAGAAGATCACAGAAGAATTTCTGAGTCTGAATTTGTTCTTTATATATAAATTGATGGTTGAGCCTGGATAGGTTGCTGAATGTGGACCTTTTAGAGCTTGGACTGATGTGATAAGTTTTTTTCTTCATTTCACTTCACTCACAGCTATTTATGAATAACCCTTTCTGGGAGGTTGTCTATTACTTCTGCTGGGTTTTGGTTTTTTTTACCCTAAATAGGACTGAAGAGTTAGGAGATGAAATTGTTACCTTGATTTGATGGTCTTCAGAAGGGACATTATAAACTATTAGCTCAGAGAAAAGACGGATTAAAGTTCAGTTCCTTCAGTTTGAAAAGGGGGAAAGTATTTTGATACCCCCTGCTCTCTGATAGGTTCTTCAGGGCTGAGTGTCACATATGGCCAAAAAAAATAAAAATAAAAATCTCAGCTCTTTTAACTAATTTTAGAGAGAATTTATTGTTTATTCCTCCCATCATAACCATCGTGCCTTGCTCAAGAGAAACGCTTGAGGTGGAACGTAGAAGGAATCAGAAATATTATTTGATAATCAGACGTGACATATGCAGGTCCAACAGATAATGAAGGGCATTCAAATAAGGAATAGCTATAGAAGAGAATATTTCTAGCTCAGGGTTGAACTGGGGAGGGGGGGGTCTCCTTTGTGCCTTCTGACCTTGGTCGTTTTCTGGCAGACATTTCACGACCCAATTAGGAACCTCACCAGTGCTAGAAGGGAGTGGGGTTTATAAACAGAGAGCAAGCCCTACTCCCTTCCCAGCACTGATGATGTTAACTAGTAGGGTCATGAAACGTCTGCAAGAAAACAACCCAGCTCAGAGACACACCAGGCACCCCAAAGCAAGCAATTCGATTTGAGGGGGCCACAGAAAAATCATCGGCCACAGAAACGTGGTTCTAAATAGCAGCCTCAGGCTCCGATAGGGGCTTAACGCAGCCGCTATTCAAACCCCAAAGTGGTGTTTTCCTTCTGCTGAGTGAAAGGATTTGTCGCCTGGCAAGTATAAGTCCCTGACTGAATGTTGTTGAGAAGAACTTCTGCGTCCTGGCTGAATTCCTTCCCGTTGTGGAACCAACGATACTCGACATCAGGAAACGAGCTGGCTTGGCAGCTGAGTCTACGGTTGGACGGCTGGAGGAGGAACTTGGCGGCCATCTTGATCACAGGGGGATCTGGACCATCTGTAGGACATAATTTACGGAGAGGTTGAGGGGCTTGTAGCAGTTGGCCATCGTTCCTCTTCAGAACCTTGCAAATCCTCCCAGAGGAAATTTAAAAAAAATAATATTTGATAATATGGCGACCCAAAACTGCGTTAGGTTTTGGTCGCCATATTCTTAAAAAAAAAAAAGAAGATGTACAGACTCTGGAAAGAGGGAAGAGAAGAGCAACGAGGACGATTAGGGGCCTGGAGGCTAAAAGATATAGATTAACAGAGTTGAAAGGGACCTTGTAGGTCATCTAGTCCAACCCCCCCGCCCAACCAAACCATATGGAGAATGGTTGCAGGAATTGGGTATGTCTACTTTAATGAAAAGGAGGACTAGGGGTGACTGACATGATAGCAGTCTTCCAATATCTGTGAGGCTGCCACAAAGAAGAGAGGCTCAACCTATTTTACAAAACACCAGAAAGCTAGAATAGAAAATATTCAAGGAGAGAAGCAACCTAGAACTAAGGAGGAATTTCTTGACAGCAAGAACAATTAATCGGCGGAACGACTGGCCTCCAGAAGTTGTGGGTGCTTCATCACTGGAGGTTTTAAGAAGAGATTGGACCACCATTTGAAATAGTATAGCCATAGCACTTAGACTTATATACCGCTTCACCATGCTTTACCGCACGCTCTGAGCAGTTTACAAATGTCGGCCTCTTGCCCCCAACAATCTGGCTCCTTGTTTTCCCGACCTCGGAAGGATGGAAGCCTGAGACAACCTTCAACCGGTCAGGATCGAACTGCTGACAACGGGCAGAGTTTGCCTGCAGTACTGCATTCTAAGCAATGCGCCACCACGGCTCTGTGTAGAGTTCGCTGCTGGAGCAGCAGATTGGACTAGAAGACCTCCAAGCTCCCTTCTAACTCCGTTATTCTGTGTTCTGACCCAGATTTTGGGGGGCGGGTGTGTGTGTGTGTGAGAGAGAGATGCTGACTCTGTAAACCACTTAGAGAGGGCCTGTAATGCATCGTGAAGCGGTATATAAGTCTAAAGGGCTATTTTTACTGCTATCAGATCCTCACTCTCGCCCACACCGACGTGCAACCTATGGCAGATCTTCATGGCTCAGGAAGAAAAAGTTGACCGTTCTAGGAAGTGAATACTCACAGATCACGGAAACGGTGGTGGTGTCACTCCTTTGAGCAGACGAGAGGTTGGAAATGTGACACTGATACACGCCGGCATCATGACGGAGAATGGGCTGTATGGTGAGAGTCTGGTTGTTATTGGACAGCTGGATCCGAGGGCAGAGGTTGAGGGATTTCCCATTCTTCAGCCAGCTGATATTTGCAAATCTCACGGTTGTGTCACACTTGAGGTAGACCGAATCCGTATTTTCTCGGAAGAGCTGGACGATGGACATGCTCGGCTTGGGGAGTAAGCCCGAAGCTGAAAGAGACCAATAAATCAGCGCTCTGAGCACTGGCGCATGGCTGACTTAAAGCCTCAAAGGTTGACATCGGGTGGAACACAGGTAGTCCTCGGCTTACGACCGCACCCGAGCCCCAAATTTCTGGCATTGAGGGAGACAATTGCTAAGTGACGTTTTTCCCCATTTTACGACAGTTTAAGCGAATCGCTGCCTGTGATAAGTAGAGTTGTTAAGCGAATCTGGCTTCCCCGTAGATTTTGCTGGTTGGAAGGTCGCAAAAGGGGATCACGTGACACGCCCCCCCCCCAAGACTCTGTAACCGTCATAAGTACAAACCCGTTGCCAAGCATCTAAATGCTGATCACGTGACGGTTGCAAAGGTGGTAACTGTTGAAAAGCGGTCGTAAGTCACTTTTCCCACTGCTGCTGTAACTTTGAACGGTCATAAAGAACCACAAGTTAGCCAACCTTGTTTTTCGTTTAGTTTGTGGTTCCCAGGCAATCAAGTTCTCAAATTTGATTGCTCATTTTGTTACTTGAACTACTGTAGACTATTTCGGTCAATTCCATGCAGCGTAAACAATAACAGAGGTTCGGATAAAACAATCAAATAAATAAACCTGGGAGCGTCTGGGAGCAAGGTTTCCCAATTAAGACTTGTCTCCCTGTGTCTCAGAAGTCTCTTTCAAATGCTAAAGATTTCCCCTTTATAAAACTGCCTGGTGATTCCCAGAATTATGGGAGACCACGAGGTCGGGTTATGCCTTAAGCGTGAAATCCGGCTGGGTGACTTTGGGCCAATCACCAGGAGAAGGTGAGTTCTAGTCCCACCTCAGGTATGAAAGCCAGATGAGTGAGTTTGAGCCAATCACCAGGAGATGGTGAGTTCTAGTCCCGCCTTAAGCATGAATGCTAGTTGGGTGGTTTTGGGCCAACCACCAGGAGATGGTGAGTTCTAGTCCTGCCTTAAACATGAATGCCAGTTGGGTGGTTTTGGGCCAATCACCAGGAGATGGTGCGTTCTAGTCCCTCCTTAAGCATGAATGCCAGTTGGGTGGTTTTGGGCCAACCACCAGGAGATGGTGAGTTCTAGTCCCGCCTTAAACATGAATGCCAGTTGGGTGGTTTTGGGCCAATCAGCAAGAGATGGTGCGTTCTAGTCCCGCCTTAAGCATGAATGCCAGCTGGGTGGTTTGGGGGCCAATCATTAGGAGACGGTGAGTTCTAGTCCCAGCTTAGCCATGAATGCCAACTGAGTAACTTTGGGCCAATCCCTCTCTCTCTCTCTCTCTCTCTCTCAGCCCACCCCACCCCACGGGGCTGTTGTTATGGGGAAAACAGGAGGAGGAAGGGGTGTTCACCACCTTGAGTTGTTTGTAAAAACAATGAAGGTGGGATACAAAAAAAATACATTACTGGGTATTATTTGATATTTGGGATTTGAAGGGAGCCGTCAACCTTTGGGTCTTCACCCGATGTCGTCAGTTGCATTTTTTTTTCCTGGCGGAGAAATGGGAAAGAGGTTTACAGAGGGAGCCATTCAAAGCCAGCTGAAGGGGAAGGGAAGAGGAAGTCCATACCTAGGACCTCTACGTTGAGGTCTCCTCTCCCATGGACAGACGGTCCATCTTTGGTCACTGTGTAGGTTCCGGAGTCATCCTGATTCAGATTTTCAATGAGGAGAGAGCAATTCGGGCCTGGAGTTTCTCGCCCGGTGTAGGCAGGTCCGAAGACGTATCCGCTTAACGGACGCAGGTAGACGGTGACGATCAAATTTGGTTTACTATCGCTCCCTCGATACCAATTGCAAACAAAGAAAGCGGTTGGGGCAGCGCTGACGGTTACCTTGATTCTCTGCCCTTCTATGGCATTTGAGGGTTTCATGGAAATGGGGAGGTTGTATGTGGTTACCTGGGATTGGCTCGACAGGAAATTAGAGCTGAGGATGAAAACTAAAACACGAAGGAAAAAAAGAGAAACACGCATTCAGTCAAAACGTTCATTCTATCTGCATTTACCAGACATATACGGGAGAACCCTGTCTGGCCCTGCCTTCATTTTTTGATCCTTTCCACTCCTTCATTAACTAGAGGCAATGGCCAGATTACGGCATATAGCAATAGCACTTATATACCGCTTCAGAGGGCTTTTACCGCCCTCTCTAAGCGGTTTTCAGAGTCAGCCTCTTGTCCCCAACAATCTGGGTCCTCGTTTTACCCACCTCAGAAGGAGGGAAGGCTGAGTCAACCTGGAGCGGGTCAGGGTTGAACTGCTGACAGTGGGCAGAGTTAGCCTGTAATGCTGCATTCTAATCATTGTGCATCATGGAAGGGAGGGACGGAGGGACGGAGGGAAGGAAGGAAGGAAGGAAGGAAGGAGGGAAGGACGGACGGAGGGGCGGAGGGAAGGA
>JANHFL010090574.1:0-12283 GCA_032468155.1 Oxyrhabdium leporinum
TCCTTCCTTCCTTCCTTCCTTCCTTCCTTCCTTCCTTCCTTCCTTCCTTCCTTCCTTCCTTCCTTCCTTCCTATCCATCCATCCATCCATGATGTGCACTGGTTAGAATGCAGTATTGCAGGCGAACTCTGCCCACTGTCAGCAGTTCAATTCTCACGGGCTCAAGGTTGACTCAGCCTCCCATCCTTCCGAGGTGGGTAAAATGAGGACCCGGATTCCCGGGGGGCAAGAGGCCGACTCTGGAAACCGCTTAGAGAGGGTTGGGAAGCCCCGTGAAGTGGTATGTAAGTCTAAGGGCTATTGGCTATTGCTACAACGGCACTGAAAATAGGAACTTATGACTGTTTTCACACTTATGACCATTAGGGCATTGCCATGGCCACATGATCCAAATTCAGAGGCTTGGCAACTTTTTTTAAAAAAAAAATCTTCTACCTGTCAGAGTAACAGAGTTGGAAGGGACCTTGGAGGTCTTCTAGTCCAACCCCCTACTCAGGCAGGAAACCCTATAACATCCCAGACAAACAGCTGTCCAATCTTTTCTTAAAAACCCCCATTGTTGGAGCACCCACCACCTCTGGGGGCACCTGGCTCATATTTATGACGGTCGCAGTGTCCCGGGGTCGCGTCATCCCCGTTTAACGTGACCTTCCGACAAGCAAAGTCAACAGGGAAGCCAGATTCATTTAACAACCAGGTGACTAAATTGTCTCACTTAGCAACATAAATATGGGGCTCAATTGTGGTCGTACGTTGAGGGCTGGCTACAGAAATCTATTTATTATACATGATAATAGTAACGCTGGCTGGGGAATTCTGAGAGCTGAAATCTATGCGTCTTAAAGCAGTGAAAGTTAGAAAACCCTGACATGTAGGTAAAATTTCTGAGTTGTCAAGCAGGTTTTGCTCCATTTTGCAACCTTTCCTGCCACAGTCACTGAGCGAAGCACTGCAGTTGTTAGGTTAGTCACACGGTTGTTGAGTGAACCTGCCTCCCCCATTGACTTGGCTGGTCAGAAGGTCACAAAAAGGGGAATCACGCGATCCCGTGTCCCTGCGAGCGTCATAAATATGAACCAGTTGCCAAGCGTCTGAATTTTGATCACGGGACCGCGGGGGAAAAATGCTGCAACGGTTGTTAAGTGTGAAAAGCAGTCATAAATCACTTTTTTTCCAGTGATGTTGTAACTTCAGTCACCAAATAAACGATTATAAACCCAGGACTTCCTATAATGCTGGCTGGGGAACGCTGGGAGTCGAAGCCCACGGGTTCTGAAAGTGGCTAAAGTTGGAAAATCTTAACACGCACGAAAAGGGCCCACTGTCAAGCCTGAAGCCATTTTGGAGCGTCTTCAGGGCTGCCACACAGCAAAGCTGGCTGGAGGTGTGGGAATGGGAGGGGGGCAGCAGAGATAGCTGGGGACCGGTAGCCAAAATAAAATTTCTTTCTCCTGGGAACCAAGGACGTTTTCACCAGGTGCTAAGGAGGCGTGGACTGAAGCCAACTGGAGTTGGGACTGTGACCCCATTGGACCTTGTGATGGATATGTGGGCTGGGGGGGGAGGAGTGGCGGGGAGGGGAGGAGAAGAGCTTTGTTTTTTTATTTGGATGGGGAAAACCTTGGAGCCCCCAGAGCCGGGTTTTCGCCGGATGTGCCAATATGACATGCCTAATAAATTTGGACTCGGTGTTTCGATTGCATTGGGTCTGTTTGTTGTGGCCCGCCAGCAGAGCTGCCAGCAGATTCGGACGGTGAGGAGGTTGGGGAGGAACACGGGCCACTCCTGGAGCCTGGGGAAGGCCCCGGCGAGGGCTCTGCACCAGAGACAGAGTTGGGGCCAGGGCCGTCTGGCAGTTATCAGGGCAGAAGAAAGTTGGAGCCTCTTCCTGATGTGCGCATGCACAGAGGTGCCAGGAGAAGGGAACAGTTAAGGAACAAGGGTCGACTCTGGAGTGAAGGCTCAGGTGGACGGTGAATGGCCCCTCCCATAGGGAATAAAAGAGGAGCGGAAGGGGAGGGGTGTTTGCAGGAGACAATTAGTTCGTTTAATTAGTGTGCAGATCTGTTCCTGACTTCTTGCCAAGTAATTGCTGCTATATGGTGGCGTTTGGAAGATATCGGCCTGGCCACTCGCCACGCCCGATAAAGCTCTGCCGTTGTGAAATCTCCTGGAAGACTGTTTGCCGGGACTTTGCTGGAGAGGAAATCCCTTTAACCCAAATAAAAGAGGTTCTATCGGGACGAGGAGCCTGCTTCATGATCTTGGGAAGCCTCGGTCAGAACACTTACTTGGAACTCTGACGCCCGCAATAACCGCTCCTGAGCCCAGATGGAGGACTCACACGTTCCCCAAGCTCGGCCACTTTTAAGAAGTGTGGACTTCAATTCCCAGAATTCCCCAGCCAGGCCCAACATCTAAGGCTGCCTGAAGACTCAGGACCGAGGCAGCTTGTATGTCTTTTAAATAAATCCGCCCGACAAATAAAACAGGGCCACGTTTACCGCAGCTCTGCTTTCCCCAGAAATGATCTACCAAGGGTTCGTTTTCCCAACAAGAGCTATTCTGTTTTCTCCGGCGGAGGTCTACGGCCGCCGTCCCCTTACCTGAACGGTACGGCCGGCGTTGATATGTTCTTCGTGGAGTTTGTCCCACAGCCTGCACCTCTGATACTAAAAAGAACAGGGAGAAAAGAGCAGCAGGTATCAAAGAAACACGCCATCTCCCTCAGCACCGAGTCAAACCATCCAAGGATTTGGGTTTTGTTTTGGGCTCTTTTCTTGGGAAAGCGGGATGCTCTCGAGAAAAAAGATGCCCAAAGTGACATCTGAGGCATTTCTCTGTTGGAAGAGGGAACGTGATAGGGTTTCTTCTGAATTTGAACAAGCAGCAGTTTCTGGAAGTGGGATAAATGCAGAATATTTACGCTGAAAATTAATTTATCAAACTAAATTTCCTGACAGTTAGAAAGTTCCCAACAATGAGAACAACTAATCAGTGGAACGATTTTCCTCCAGAAGTTGTGAATACCCCAACACTCAACATTTTTAAGAAGAGATTGGGTAACCATCTGTCTGAAATGGTATAATAAAGTCTCCTGCTCAAGCAGGGGGTTGGGCTAGATGACCTCCAAGGTCCCTTCCAACTCTATTCTATTCTGTTCTATTCTAGTCTATATAGTCTATTCTACTATTCTATTCTATATTCTGTTCTATTCCATTTTAATCTATTTTATTCTATTTTACATTCTGTTCTATTCTATATTCCACTCCGTTCAGTCCAACTATTTCAATTTGCTTTTGATCAAACAAAGGGACATTTTTCAACGTAGGTATAACATTATTTCTTTCTTTTATCACATTTGCAGAGCTGCCCATCTCAGTGACTCCGGATGGCCTACACAGTAGCAACCAAGAATGTATAAAAACCACTAAAACAACCAATTTAAGTTAAAAGATTTTAAAAAATGGCAGGGAGGGATAGAAGTAGAGCGCATGCCATTAACTATCATACAACTAGCCAAACAGGCTCTGCTCCATTAAGGGGTCCCCAAATTAGCTGCACGTCATTATTTAAGGAACCCCAACAGCCTCGCCTCGAGGGAAGCGATGCTGCACAGGGCAGGGCCCCCCAACACAGGCAGTCTTTGACTTACAACCAAAACAGAGCCCCAAATTTCCATACCTAAACAGGGCATTCTAAGTGGGTTTTGCCCCAGTCTACGACCTTTCTTGCCAACGTTAAGTGACCGCAGTAGCTAAGATAGTCATACGGTCGTTAAGTGAATCCCACTGACTTTGCTGGTCAGAAGGTCGCACAGGGGGATCACGTGACTCTGGGACGCTGCGGCTGTTATAAGTCCATGCCAGTTGCCAAGCCTTCGAATTTTGATCGTGTGACCCTGGGGATGCTGTGAAAAACGGCCGTAAGTCCATTGTTTCAATGCTGTTGAACTTCAGCCACTAACGGTTGTAAGTCGAGAACTACCTGTACAAACCTCTTCTTCTTCTTAGGTCCTGCCTGACAATATCTCCCAGCTTTTGGGTCTCGAAATATGCATTTCCTGCCAGACCTTCTTAAGATTATTTTTTAAAAAAAAAAAAACACCAAAAAGAATTCACCTTCTCGATATTGATCTGATGTTTCCTTAACCGCTCCAGATCTGTGGGAATGGCAACTTTAATAAACTTCTGGATGGATGGCTCGAGGCGACGCAAATTAACTTTTTCTTCATCTTTAGACATCTTTGGTGGTTTAACCCAGCACGGAGTAGCGCTCTGGTTACCTAGACACAGTTCGAAAGATTATTTAAAGGCGAATACAGTAGGAAATCATCGAATCGCAGAATTGGTAAGCACCTCAGAGATCCTCTAGCCCAACCCCAATTAGTGCAGAAACCCGTTAAAGCATTTTAGGCTGAGAGTCAATGGAGAGTCTCAGCCCTTCCAGGTCGTGGTTGTGCCAAAGGTGCTTCTTCAAGAGGCAACTGGACTTTCTTGTCGTTTGGTGGGTTTTTTGGAAGATGTTTTGCTTCCCGTCCAAGAAGCTTCTTCAGCTCTGACTGGATGGTTTAGACTGAGAGCTTTACAGCTTCAGCTGAAGTCTGAAGGGAAGGGTGTTATAATCTATTCTCCAAAGCACTTGAGAGAAGAACAAGCAGCAACAGATGGAATCGAGGAGGGAAGCAACTTAGCAATAAGGAGAAACGTCCTGACAGTGGCCCAAAGCTGCTGTTCAAAAGACAACTGGATTTTCCTTGAAAAAAGATTTGTTTCCCATCCGAGAAGTTTCTTCAGTTCATCCAGGTTTCTTCAGTTCTTCATGGAGAACTGAAGGAGCTTCTGAGACGAGAAGCGAAGTGTCCTCAAGGGGGGAAAAAAAACCCCAAGACAATCCAGCAGCTTGGGGGCAACCATGACCTGGATGACTGAGAATCTCCGTAGACGTTCCCGACCGTGAGAACAACTAACCAGTGGGACGGCTTCCCTCCGGAAGTTGTGAATGCTTCAACGCTGGAGGCTTTCAAAAAGAGATTGGGACGACCGTTTATCTGAAATGGTGCAGGGTCTCCTGCTTGAGCAGGGAGACCCTGCACCATTTCAGATAAATGCTTGAGCAGGGGGTTGGACTAGAAGACCTCCAAGGTCCCTTCCCGCTCTGTTATTCGGTTGTTCTGTTCCGAGTCCTCCAGTGAAGGAAAGTTTTGTGGGCTATCTATTCCACTGGTTGTTACATTCAGGAAATTCCTCCTAACATCTACCTAACTGCCCCCATCATTTCAACCCCCTCGTTTCTGGCCTTACCCTCCCAGATGAGCACGGAACCGGTCCCCTCTCTCCTTGACAACCATTTAGATATCCAAAAGCTGCCAACATCTCTCTCCCCAAACTTCTCTTCTGCAGCTAACATACCCAGGTCTTTTCACTCTTCTTCAAAGGACCTGTTTCCAGGTCCTTCGCGCTCTCGGTGGCCTTCTCTGAACTCACTCCAGGTTGTTAGCCGTTTGTTTTCTGCCCTGCAGAGTCCAGTGTCCCATATTCCGAGCGAAACCTGGCCGAAAGAGAGCAGAATGGGACAATTATTCCAAAGATCTGGACTCTATATTCTTCTTCGTAGATCCCCAAATAGCTTTTAGAAGCTCCACTGCATGGTAGACTCTCTAGACCTGGTTCAAACTTATCTCCAGATTTTCATCGACGTTTTTGACAACAAGAAAGAAGCAATGGAAGAGAATTGTTTGTAGCTCTGAGTTGAACGGGGTGTGTGTGTGTCTTGGTGCTCTCTGAGCTGGGTGGTTTTCTCACAGACGTTTCATTACCCAAGTAGGTAAGATCATCAGTACTAGAAGGGAGTGGTGTTTGTGGAGAGAAGGAGGAGGAGAAGAACTGAGGGGTCCTTGGTGCTCTCTGAGCTTGGTTGTTTTCTTGCAGACGTTTCATGACCCAACTAGGTAACATCATCAGTGCTAGAAAGGAATGGGGATTGTGGAGAGAAGGAGGAAGAGGAAGGCTGTGGGGTCTTGAATGCTCTTCGGGTTTAGTGTTTTTCTTGCAGATGTATACATCCAAACTAGACTGTCTTATTTTTCTGCATCATATAATATATATGGGTATATGCATAATTTTGTATTCATTCATTTTGTCATGTTTATATAGTGTATATTGGAGGTAAAGGAGGCCCTTTGAAGAGCTGTTATGCAACAAAAATTTATTTTAATGTATGCCGCTTAGTCTGCTATTCTAATAAAGCTATTCCAAATCTAAGCCTACATCAGATGTTTCATTACCCAACCAGGCAACATCATCAGTGCTAGAAGGGTGTGGAGTTTGCGAGGAGGAGGCAACTGTGGGATCTTTGGTGTCCTTTCCGCATGGTGGTTTTCTTGCAGACGTTTTGTAACCCAACCAGGGAACATCATCAGAGCTAGAAGGGAATGGAATTTGTGGAGAGGAAGAGGGCTGTGGGGTATTCGGTGATCTCTGAGCTTGGTTCTTTGCTTGCAGATGTTTCATTACCCAACACAGTAACATCATCAGTGGCAGAAGGAAGTGGGGTTTGAGGAGGAGGAAGAAAAGAAGGAGGAAAAGCACTGTGGGATCCTTGGTGCTTTCTGATGGGTGGTGTATTGTTGTTGTTTTTGCAGACGTCTCAGAACCCAAGTAGGGAACATCATCAATGCTTGGAAGGAGTGAAGTTCGCTCTCTGACAATTAAGCAGTAAACAAAGTTTCACTTAAGGGATTACCAGCTCAGGCAAATAAATAATAAACAATACCTTAGTCTAGGAATCACCAAGAACATTTCCACCAACACTTGCACATAAACAGAGAGCAAATCTCACTCCCTTCTAGCACTGATGATGTTCCCTAGCTAGGTCATGAAACATCTGCAAGGAAACCACCAAGCTCAGAGAGTAACAAGGACCCCACGGTTCAACGCTGAGCCGCAGATATTCTGTTCTATTGATCAGGGTTTCTTTCATGCTAGTTGGATCCTAATTTGTATCATTTTAAGAATTGATGTTTGTGATGCGGTGGCCTAGAGGTGGAGCTCTCACCTCTCAATCAAGAGTCTGTGAGTTCAATCCTAGGTAGAGGCAGATATTTCTCTTTCTGGGCTCAGTGAGAATATATTTGCTGAACAAAACTCCACATTGGCAACAGGAAGGGCATCCGGCCAGTAAACACTCAGCTCCATTCAGTTGCCCAGACTCCACCCTGCAAGGGACTATGGGATCGTTAAAAGGAGATGATTTGAAGAATTGATGATTGAGCTTCTCCTTTTTCCTCCCCTTTCTCTTTGTCTTAATTGTCCTTTTCTTTTGATGGTGAGGCCAAATTGCTTTTGCTTTATCGCAACCCACCCAGAATCTCACTATTTTCCCCCAATAAATAAACGCAAAATAAATAAACGTCATAACTGGTATCTTCTAGGGGCCTGACAAGTGCCGTAAAATGCATAAACGATGCAAGTAACAAGTACCTGGTAGATTCACATGCTCGGTGGGGATGGGCTTTCTCTACCTTGGCCATATAACAAGGTGTGAACTTCAACTCTCAGGATCCCCCAGCCGGCTTGCACGTTCACACATCTTCCAAGTAGCCATGGTTGAGAAACCCTGGGATAAACTCTTATCTTGTGATGGTTTGCTTGCTAGTAATTCCTATTGAATTTGATGAGGTAATTGTCCAGTTCGTGGTGATTTTCTGAGGGGGCATCTTGGAACTACGAATGCGATTGGGGAAGCACCGATGAGCCAGGGCTAAGCAGCGGTTTGAAAAGCCCTCGTGTAGGGTAATCTCTCTGTCCATGTCCCCTTTCTCCAGCTCTTCTCGGCCTAAGCCTCCCTTGCGCCGACTACGATGGGGCTCTGCAAGTGTCCCAAGAGGAAGGTCACAAACCTGTTCTGTTTTGAGCATCGGGTGAATGTCTGCGAGAACTGCATTGTCGCTAACCATGCCAAGGTAAATGGAGATAGCACAGAGAAGTCAAATGCTTTGAAACGAGATTCTAGAGAAATCTGAAGGATGCTGTCTGGTACGAACAGGGTATGAAACCCCACAGTCAACAAATGGGAAAGGACCTCAGAGGTTAGTCAGGGGATACAGGAGAAATTGAAATTTGAACAGGTAGTTCTTGACTTACAGCAGTTCATTTAGTGACTGTTCAAAGTTACAATGGCACTGAAAAAAGGGACTTAATAAGACCATATTGGACAGTTACAACCTGTGCAGCAGTCCCACAATCACGTGATCAAACTTCAGACACTTGGCAACTGACTCATACTTACAATGGTTGCTGTGTACGAGGGTCATGTGATCCCGTTGCGACCTTCTGACCAGCAAAGTCGATGGGGAATCCAGTTTTGCTTAAAAACTGGGTTGCTAGCATAACAACTGTAGCGATTCACTTAACAATTGTGGCAAGAAATGATGTCAAATGGGGCAAAACTCACTGAACTAATTCTCACTTAACAACATAAATTTTGGGTTCCATTGTGGTCATCAGGTAGGCCTCAACTTAGTCGCTTAGCAACCGTTAGGAGTTATGACCAATTTTGAAAAAGGGGATTTACGTGTTTCCCCGGAAATAAGATCCAACCAGAAAATAAGCCCTAGCATGATTTTTCAGAATGCTTGTAATATAAGCCCCCCCCAAATAAGCCCCTTGCTAAGATCATCAGCCAGACGGACGCATTAGCACTGTATTTCCCTGAAAATAAGATCTAACCGGAAAATAAGCCCTAGTGCATCTTTTGGAGCAAAAATTAATATAAGACTCAGTCTTGTTTTCGGGGAAACACTGTATGACCTTTCCAAGTTCTGACAGTCAGGCCCCCTCCATGGTCATGTGACTGAACTTTGGTGCTCAGCAACATGGCCGCATTTATCACATGACTTGAGTTTTACAACGGTTTTGCTGAAAACCCCGGAAGTGCCAGTTTTCAGCAAAACTCATTCCACAGAGAATCACTTAACCACAGCCGCAAAAGATATAAACATTGGACAGGTTGTGTGACTAACTAATTTTACCACCATTACGACATGACCATGATGGGCAGAGTCCATTGTGGTCATATGCTGAGTACTACCTGTATTAAATTCTTAAATAGAATTCATTGGCCTCTTTTGCCATTAATTAGAAAGCATGCTGCTTTGAATTCATTGATATACACTTAGTTTAGTTCCGGTAGTTGAGGGAGCTAACTAAGTATTATCCCCTGGAGGTGGGAATAGCACTTAGCAATAACACTTAGACTTATCTGGGTCCTCATTTTACCAACCTCAGAAGGATGAAAGGCTGAATCGAAGGAAGGAAGGAAGGAAGGAAATAAATAGACTTATATACCACTTCACAGTGCTTTCCAGCCCTCTCTAAGCGGTTTACAGAATCAGCCTATTGCCCCCAACAATCTGGGTCCTCATTTTACCGACCTCGAAGGGATGGAAGACCGAGTCAACTAGAATCTGATTTATTTCTTCAGCTGTCAAAAACCAGATGCTTACTATTTTTTTCCTCTGTGTTAGATCTTGATTGTTACAAATCAACTTAAAAACTGAAATCAGAGGCTGTTTCCATTCTATGACATAAACAGGCTCCCCTCCCCTCCCAATTTGCACCTGCTGCCTTTGGCACCAATTGTTTTTGTTTTTTCCTCTGTTTTTTCAGTGCATCGTCCAGTCGTACCTGCAGTGGCTTCAAGACAGCGATTACAATCCCAACTGCCGGTTGTGTAATGCGCTTCTTTCCAATAAAGAGACGGTTCGGCTTGTGTGTTATGGTCAGTAGAACTCTCTGGGCATTCTCTCTTCTGTGGCTCCCCAAAACACTATCTGGGACAAGGGGCACATCGACTTAAGAACGTCCCAGAGGTGCTTTTTTTCTCAAGAGGCAACTGGACTTTCTGGTTTTTCTTTGAAGATGTTTTGCTTCCCATCCGAGGGACTTCTTTGGCTCCGTCTGGATGGTGGGGGATGGAAGGATTGATTACTCCTTGCAGACAGCTGGTCATTTGAATTCTTTTACAACAAAGTCCATATTTTGGACAGAGAGGAACGCTGGTTTGAAAGAGGGGCCAAAAATCTATGTCAAAATTGAACATCCCTCTCTCGACAGACAGATATGAAACCAGTCTCCAGTCTACAAGACGGTCCTTTTGGCAGTTCCAAGAAGGCTCCACACCCATTTGCACCACTCAGGTGACCCTGAGGACTCAGATAAACCTCCAAGTGGCCTCAACGGCTCTCTAAAAGGATGCAAATGACCAGCTGTCTGCAAGGAGTATAAATCCTTCCCTTCTTCACCATCCAGTCAGAGCTGAAGAAGCTTGGATGAGAAGCGAAATGTTTTCAAGGAAACACCGCCCCACCCCCCACCCCAAAAATCTAATTTTCTTCAGGAAATCGCCTTTGGGACAACCAGGACCTGGATGATTGAACATCTCCATAGACAGCTATTAAGCAGAGCCATGAAGTTGAGTGTCAGTGGAGATTCTGAAGTCATCCAGGTCCTGGTTGTCCCAACGGTGCTTTTTGGACTTTCTTGGGTTTTGCTAGAAGAATTTTCACTTCTCATCCAAGGAGCTTCTTCAGTTCTGACTGAATGGTGGGGAATAGAAGGATTTAGAGTCCTTGGAGTCATCTGGTCATTTTGAGAGTTGGTCATTAGAAAATAAAACAAACCAAGAAAACTGGGCACATATTGTCACATGTGGTGGACGTGCCCTAAAGCAAAAAAAAAAAAAAAATTTGGACGAAAGACCCTACGTGGTTAGAAAAAATGTTATATAGACAATAAGCCAGAACTATTTTTGTCAGGCATAATGCCAGAAAAACACGATAAAGGGAACGCATATTTTTAGTATTACATGTTTTGACAGCAGCAAGAATTGTATTTGCACAATACGGGAAAAAACACCAACAGAAGAAGATATAATTTGAAAAAAAAATATTAAACTCTGCAGAAATGGATAGATTAACACTAAAGATAAAAGAAAAGGAAGACACAGAATATTTTCGAAGTTGGGACTTGTTTTACCCATGGTTGGATAAAAGAGCTAGAAACGGGCGTTTAATGTTGTTATGTAAACAATCTGACTCAGACAGTACGCTATGCGCTAATCACTTATTGTTATGTAAAGGGAAAATACATGAATAAATTCTTTAAAAAAGGGGGGGGGGAAACCCCAAGAAAGTCCAGTTGCCTTTTGGAAAAGCACCTTTGGGACAACCAGGATGGAGCATGACGTGTGGCCTCTTGGCATCGCGCCTTCAAGACCAGACTTTGCTTTAACGGCTCCTCTTCCCTCCAGATCTCTTTCACTGGTCCTGCCTCAATGAGATGGCCAACCAGCTGCCACAGAACACGGCCCCCGCTGGCTACCAGTGTCCCTCTTGCCAGGGTCCCATCTTCCCTCCCACCAACTTGGTCAGTCCGGTTGCATCTGCCCTCCGAGAGAAGCTCTCGACCGTCAACTGGGCTCGGGCCGGACTCAGGCTTCCCCTGGTAAGGAATGAAATCCTGCCGTCGTTGAGCTGCTTCGTCTGCAATTTTCGCAAGACCGGGTCGAGCTAAACCTTTAATCCGCTTTGAAATGAATCCAGATTGTTGGTTTGTTTTCAAGCAGTTGAGGAAGGGTGATGGACTGATCTCTGGTTGAAGGCAGAGATTCGGATTTGAGACCAGGGTTTCCAGCCTTGGATTTTGTCCATAATTTTTTTTTTAAAATAGCTGTTTTTGTTTTTAAGAAATAATAATAATAATCCCTGCAGACAACCGCCTTATAATTACTTGGCAGCTTCAGCCCTGGTCAGGGAGCAAACTGCTTTAAAAGAGAGGTTACCTTTCACAGACAATGCAATTGTTCATAGGGACCTTAGAGGTCCCATAGACCAGCCCCTTTCAGTTCAGACGTGGACTAAACCACCTTGGGTATGTAACGGCTATCCAGCCTTGGTTTGGAAACCTTCTGCAAGGCAGAGGATGCCCCTGTTCTATTATGAGCCATGGTGGCACATGGGTTAGAGTGCAATATCGCAGGTTAATTCTGCCCACTGCCAGCAGTTCGATCTTGTTTGGCTCAAGGTTGACTCAGCCTTCCGTCCTTCCGAGGGGGGTAAAATGAGAACCCAGATTGTTGCGGGCAAATAGGCTGACTGTAAACCACTTAGAGTGGGCTTTAATGCACTGGGAAGCGCTATATAAGTCATAAGTCCTTCCTTCCTTCCTTCCTTCCTTCCTTCCTTCCTTCCTTCCTTCCTTCCTTCCTTCCTTCCTTCCTTCCT
>JANHFL010090671.1:0-12280 GCA_032468155.1 Oxyrhabdium leporinum
TCTATCTATTATCTATCTATCATCTATCTGTCTATCTTCTATCTGTTTATCTATTATCTATCAATCTATCATCCATCTATCTCCTGTCTAGCTATCTGTCTCTGTCTCTGTCATCTTTATCCACATCTCAGCTCTAAGTGCAGCACAGAAGACGCTAGACTAGGAACAGAGAGATCTGGGTTCTAATCCTCCCACTGGCATTAAAAACTAGAGAAAACTGGAGAAGTTGGCACCACTCTCTCTCTCTCTCTCTCTCTCTCTCTCTCTCTCTCTCTCTCTCTCTCTCTCTCCAGCCTACCTTACTGGGTTGTTGTTGTCGTAGAGAAACCTAGGACGGGAAAGCACCCGAGAGGATGTGTGTGCACAGAATTCCAGGCCCAGAAAGATTCCCTTTGAGGTTCCTGATTCTGAACCTTGCATCACCGGCTTTCCTTGTCATTTTGCAGGCTGTGCCAGGACCAACGGCAGCCTTGGCATTCGGAGGCTCGCTGCCCAATCTGCAGCACGGCAGCGGGAGAGATCCAGGGGATGCAAGTAAGCGGCAGTGTTTTCTCATCAGAATTGGGGATGGGAAGGCCATTGGAATTTGAGAATCGAATTATGGAGCTCCCCAACTTTTCCATGAAATCGTCATCCTCTTTAATCACCCCATAATCCCTTGCGGGTGGGCAATTGAATGGAGCTGAGTGATTTCTGGCCGGATGCCCTTCCTGTCGCCAATGCAGAGTTTCTTTCTGCAGATGTATGTTCTCACTGTGCCCAGAGAGAGAAACATCTGCCTCTACCTAGGATCGAACTCACAGCCTCCCGATTGTGAGGCAAGAGCTCCACCTCTGGGCCACTCCAACTTTTCCACGAAACGGGTTCCCTAATCCAGTTTCCCCTCAGCCCACGGCCGCAACCGGAATCAGAATTTATCTCGCTGAGCAAGGCCGTTGTTCAGCGAATCACGCCCGATTGTGTACAACTTTTTGGCCAGGGTTGTTAAGAAAAATCACTGCAGCCGTTAAGTGAAACTGGCTTCCCCCATTCGCTTCGCTTACCGGCGGCCATCCGAGAAGGTCACGAATGGTGATCACTCAGGACGCCGCGACCATCATAAATTCATGTGGTTGCCAAGCGTCTGAATTTTCCTCACGTGACTGCAAGGGTCATAAGTGCAAGGACCGGTCATAAGTCACCTTTTTTTGGTGTGCCATTGTACCTCTGAACGGTCACTAAACAGATGATTGTAAGTCGAGAACTATCTCTATTGTGTTAGGGGGGTGGAGGCAGGTGAGAGAGGGAGTCTTTCTTTTAAAAACTCTGTTAAATTTCTGTTTTAAGTTTTGTGGATTTCCTGCCTCTTTGGCACATGGCAGTGTGAGGGGGCGAGTATTTGTTTTTTAAAACTCAAGTCAGGTTGCGGTTAATTGTTGTGGGTTTCCTGCCTCAACAGCCAGTCATTGTAGGATGGGGGCTCTAGAAAAAAAAACAGGTTGTTGAACCTCAACATTTAAGGCCGCCCGAAACCTGTTTTAGGAACCCCAAAAGTCCTGCTCTTAAACCAGGAGTCGCCAAGTCACTTTAAGACTTGGGACTTCAACTCCCAGAATTCCTCATGGCTGGCTGAGGAATTCTGGGAGCTGAAGTTGTGAGAAGTTTTATATCCAAATATATTGGATTCTCTATACTGTTTCCATCTTCCCTTAAAAAAATAAATAAATAGCCGAATTTACAGCGGGCTGAGAATCAGCGTCACCCCTAAATAATTGGCAGTCAAGCTGGAACTTAATTAATCAAATAAAAATAGAAAACGGGGGGGGAAAAAAATCTTTTACTCAAACCCCTGAATAAGTTACTCAGACCTAATCCACATATCAAAGGAGAAGGTCTATAAACACGAACAGAGTTCATTAAATTAGGTCTCCCGGCGAACTGCATTTTCATTTGAATAAACATCATAGGTGACACAAACCTACATGCTCAAGTGTCATCCTAAAAATTAGCATGTGGACACTTCCACACCCAGGACAAGCTTTCCTATAAAACTATGTCACCGTACTCCATTTCTCTGCAGCTGCCCTTAAAGGCAAACTTTTTATTTTTAGGAATAAATACGTCTTCAATTTACAACACTTCACTTAGTGACGGTTCAAAGTTACAACGGCACTGAAAAAAACTAACTTAGGACCGTTTTGCAGTTACGACCTTTTCAACATCCCCATGTGATCAAGTGATCAAAATTCAGACGCGTAGCGACGGGTTCCTGTTTATTTTATTTTTATTTATTTATTTTCACATTTATATACCGCCCCATTCCGAAGACTCGGGGCGATTTACAGCTTATAAGCAATACTCTTACATCAGTATATTAATCCAATATACCTCAGAATGACAGGGTTGCTGCGTCCCAGGGTCACATGATCCCCTTTTTGCGACCGTCTGACCAGCCAAGTCAATGAGGAAGCCAGATTCACTTAACAACCAGGTTACTAACTTTGCATACTGCTGTGATTCACTTAATAACTGAGGCAAGAAAGGGGGGGGTAAAAAGAGGCAAAATTCACTTCACACGTCTCACTTAATAACGGAAATTTGGGGCTCCGATTGTGGTCCTAAGCCGAGGGCTCCCTGTATTTCTGCTTTCCTCACAACTGTCTGGATCTCATTGTTATTTATTCTTGTGCAACCCTGGCTCAAGTTGGAACCCCAAATTAATTCTTCTGGCAAAAAGTCCACTAGTCTTAAAGTTGTCATGTTGGGAGATGCTTGTCCTTAAAACCACTGGTGTCAACCCTGAAGCTGATCTGACCAAAGCCATTTTGAGGCTTCGGTGTTGCCACACGGGAGCAGAGGAATAGGGAGGGGGGAATAGAGATAGCTGGGGGGTTTTAGCCAAAACAAAATACTTTCTCTTGAGAACCAAGGTCATTCTCGCACCTGCCCAAGAAAGAGGAGGAGCGACGTTACCAGGCAGCCAGACGGCACCTTGATTGGACCATGTGACTGATTGTTTGGGGAAGGGGGAAAAAAACTTTCAATTAGGTGAAAACCGCGGGAACCTTCAGAGTCGGTTTTCACCAGAACTGTGCCAATATGATATAATCAAAAAAACCTATCCTTTGAAGGCAGCAATCCTGCCTCGGAGTTTTGCTTGCTGTGGGTGTACTACTACTTGGAACCCTAACAGCCCGTGTGTTTCCCTCTGCAGACATCACACCAGCCCCACTGATTCTTGCTCGCCCGTCGGACAAAGACGACGACACAGTGGGCAGCTGCGGCTTCCTCATCCTCCCTCAGAGGGACCTGCCCAACGTCCCGTCTTCTCCAGATGTGACCTACTCCAACCTCAGCTTCCCCAAACGAGGGGAGCTGACGCTGTGCGAACCCCAGAGAGTGGAGGGAGAAGACAACCAGCACGGTCATCCTCAGGCTGATAAGATAGTGGAGACCATCCCGGGCCACCAGGCCCAGGCAGGAGGACCCAGCTATGCGTGTGTTGTGAAGAAGAAGAAGACGACCGACGGCAAACAAACCTGGATGGAGATGGATAAACCTCCAGAGATGTCTCCTCTCACCGTCACGGCGTTACCTCCGCCGATAAAAGAGGTAGGAGAAGTTTTCAAGTGGCCTTCAAGAGAAGCGTTCTTGTTCCATTCAAAAATGGTGGTTTCCATTCTTAGATCTCCCTCCTCTCGGAACACAGGTAGTTCTCCACTTACGACCGTTCCTTTAGAAACCATTTAGAAAATTTATTTCTTGATTTATTAAATGTACAGGGAGTCCTCAACCTTGGTTCTGCTACCAACTGTGGTCGTAAGTTGAGGGCATGCTGGCTGGGGAACTCTGAGCGTTGAGAAACTTTGTAGTAATGCCTGACACCTTACCACAGGTGTCCAGCTTAGCTGATTTACCTGTTTTGAATCCCGGAGAGCATCCCAAAGTTTCCATCCACCCAGATAAATAGAACAGAATATCAGAGTTGAAAGGGACCTTGGAGGTCTTCCAGTCCAACCCTCTGCTCAAGCAGGAGAGCCTATATCATTCCAGACAAGTGCCTGTCCAATCTCTCCTTGAAAACCTCCAGTGATGGAGCATTTACAACTTCTGGAGGCAAGTTGTTCCACCGATTAATTGTCCTCCCTGTCAGGAACTTTCTCCTGAGTTCCAGGTTGCTTCTCCGCTTCATTAGTTTCCATCCATTGCTTCTTGTCCTGCCTCCTGGTGCTTTGGAGAATAGCTTGACTCCCTCTTCTTTGGGGCAGCCCTTGAACTATTGGAAGACCCCTAGGTATTATCCTTCATCTTAGTTTGTTAACTAGTTCTTCCTACGGCTTTGGATGGGTTGAAGGATTAGATGATCAGATCCCTTGTGCTCGATTCTCTAGGGTAGGGGGGTCTCTGAAGTTGGCAATTTTAGATTTGTAGACTTCGATTCCCAGAATTTCCCACCCAGAATGGTTGAGGAAGTCTGGAAGTTGAACTTGGGGACTTCAATTCCCAGAATTCCTCAGCCAGAACGGCTGACTGGCTGGGGAATGCTGGAAATTGAACTTGGGGACTTCAATTCCCAGAATTCCCTAGCCAGAACGGCTGACTGGCTGCGGAATGCTGGAAGTTGAACTTGGGGACTTCAATTCCCAGAATTCCCTAGCCAGTATGGCTGGCTGGGGAATTCTGGGAGTTGAAGTCCACAAGTCTTACAGTTGCCAAATTTGGAGACCCCCCCTGTATTAAAGCATTGTTGAGATAAAACCCCTCAGTGTGAAGATCTTTTTCAGGTCTGTAAAGCAGACGTAAGATGATAAGATGGGGGAAGGTTTCATTTAACGATGGAGTTAACCCTCCCAACTCTGGTCGCTAAATGAGGACCACCTGTACAGTTGCTACGGCCCCTAACAGCTCTTTCTTTTACAGATAGAAGAAATGTACTCAGTGGTGTGCAAAGAGAAAAAGAAGAAGAAAACTCAGCTCTCCGAAGGGGCCGGAGAAGAGAAAGTCCCCCAAGCAAAGGGGAATTCAGGGCATCGCCAGGAGATGATGGCCAGTCAGGGAGCCAATGGCATTGCAAGTTACCAGTCCTCATCGCTCCCCGCCGCCACCACGGAGCCTTACTATGATACCGTGCCGTGTGAACCCCGGACCAAGGTTGTAAGCCAGCCAGGGGCCGAGCCGGCTTATGAGTCTGTGGACACTTACTGGAACAAGGTGAGGAAGAAAACGAAGAAGAAAATGGCGCCCGAAAATTTGTACGAAAGCATCGATCAAGTGGCCGTTCAGGGCCAAGGCCGAGGCAGAACCTCAGAACTGGAAAGCTGACTCGTTCTGTGGCCTGTCACGGGTCCAAGGGCCCGCTTTCCCACCGGTAAAGGGAAGGACAGAGAGTCTTCAACTTACAACCGACCAACCGATCAATCAATCAATCAGTCGGAATACAGGTAGTCCTCGACTTGCGACCACAACTGGCCCCAAATTAACATTGCTAAGGGAGCCATTTGTCAAGGGAGTTTTGCCCCGTTTTCAGAGCTTCCTTGCCGTCTTAAGTGCTATTGCTGTTTTCTCAAATAAAAACTAAATTACAGGCTGATGGAAAGTCCGGGGAGGGTTGGAGGGGGACGGCAGCGGGATGCGTCCGGCTGAAAAGCTGAACAGTCATTTTGGGGATAAAAGGGGAAGAGGGCGTTAAGCTCAAATGCCACTTGAGTGAAACGTGGGTGCCAAATGACAGGCACAGTGCTGGAAAGTTTGCAGAAAAGAGGTGCGATAACCTGCACAGCTATACAGTATTTTTGGCATGAGTTTTTCCAGCAACGCTGTGCAGTTCCCACTATCTCAAAAAAGGACACCCAGGAGTTCAAAGGCTGAAGAGGCAGCCGATCCCGGCCTCGCCTAGGATTTATTTTTCTTTACAGATGGTCCTCGGCTTACAACCATTCATTTAGTGACCGTTCGAAGTTGC
This sequence comes from Oxyrhabdium leporinum, assembly GCA_032468155.1. Taxonomy (NCBI): domain Eukaryota; kingdom Metazoa; phylum Chordata; class Lepidosauria; order Squamata; family Cyclocoridae; genus Oxyrhabdium; species Oxyrhabdium leporinum. Next base: position 5,942 of record JANHFL010090671.1, read on the forward strand.
AACGGCACTGAAAAAAGCGACGTATGAGCTTTTTTCACACTTACGGCCCTTGCAGTATCCCCCCACGGGCACGGGATCAAAATTCAGACGCTTGGCCGCTGACTCACATTTATGAGGGTTGTAGAGTTGTAGAGTTCCGGGCTCACATGATTCCCCTTTTGCGACCGTCTGACTCGTCAGAAGTCAGTGGGGAAGCCAGATTACCTTGACAACCATGTTACTAAGGACTGCAGTGATTCACTGAACAACCGTAATAAGAAAGGTCGTAAAATGGAGCACAACTCACTGAAGAACCATCTTGCTTAGCGATAGAACTTTTGGTTCTCAATGGCGATCGTAAGTCGAGGACTTACTTGAATTTCTCTGATCAATGTAGCTGCACATCTCACCAAAGGCAATTCTAGGCAGCATAAAACAAAAATAAAGATAAAAGATAAATGTAAAAGAGGGAATAAATACAGGTAATCCTTGAGAACTAGGTTCATTGAATTATAATCCTAAAAATTAAGGAGAAAAGGATGTTACTCATCAATTGAGGGCGTCTGGTGCCCCCTGATGGTAGTTAGCCTGACATACCCCAGAGATTTCTCTGTTTTAAAAGCAACCTGAAAATAGAACGGAACGGAATGGGGAATGGGATGGGATGGGATGGGATGGGATGGAATGGAATGGAATGGAATGGAATGGAATGGAATGGAATAGAATAGAATAGAATAGAATAGAGGAATGGAATGGAATGGAATGGAATGGAATGGAGTGGAGTGGAATAGAATGCTTGAAAGGACCTTTGAGCTTTTCTAATCCAGCCCCCTGCTCAAGCAGGCGACCCTATACCATGTCAGACAAGTGGACTTCCAGTCTCTTCTTAGGAGTCTTCAGTGATGGAGCACCCACAACTTCTGAAGGCAAGCTATTCCACAGGTTAATTGATCTCACTGTCAGGAAATGTTCTCCTTAATTCCAGGTTGCTTCTCTCCTTGCTTAGTTTCCATCCATTGTTTCTTTTCTCTTGCCTTCTGGTGCTTCGGAAAATAAGTTGACCCTCCCCCTCTTCTTTGGGGCAGCCCCTCTAATACTGGAACACTACTAGCTTGCCACCCCTAGTCCTGCTTTTCTCTCAGGCTTGCCATAGATAAATCCTGCTTAGTCATCATTGCTTGGTTGCAGAATCCCAGAGTGGCAAAAAGAAATCAAAGCACGAACAGAGGGTTTTGAGGAGTTAAAAGCAATGTCCTGGCACCATGGAAGCTGGGTGAGGAACAAGTGGCATCAACAAACTTGTTTTTCCTTTGGTTATATGTAAGAAAGGGCTGTGCTGAAGTGGCCAACTGATGCAAGCTTTATATGGCGCGTTTCCCCATGTGTGCACTTAGCAGATATTCAGCAAGCTTTGTGGGTTGCACCATGGCGTTGTTAATCATTCTTGCTTGGAAGACTCCTGTCTGTATTTCTCCTTGTAACAATTAAGATAAACATCGGTTGCCTAATTTAACAGCAGCTAAGGGGAGCAGGAGTAATGGCTGTATTCTGCAACACTGTCCCCATAAACACATTCTTTGCAAAGTGTTGTTTTTTTCCAGGTTCCCAAATTACTGGCCAGCCCTGTCATCAGCTGCTTCCTGCAGAAGACTTTGCCTTCGCTAAAATTATGCTCGGGATATTTATACTACTCTTCAAAGGGCTGCCAAATCCAACAGAGAGTTTGAACCTTGGTGTAGACTCCTAAGGTGCTAGGAGAATGCTGGGCAAATGCTGGCTATTAAGTTTCCATCTGCTGCCATCCCTCAGGTTTCAAACAAGCTGAAGGATCTGGATTGGTTGATCTTTCTTTTTCTGTAAGTCCCAATATCTATTCAATTGAAGTTGGTGTTTTTTTTTTAAAGAATCTCACTTTTGGAACATCTAATTCCTAAAGAAAGTCCTGGATAATCAACAGATGACAACACCAACGAATCCCCCAAATCCTTAAAGGTGGAATTCCACCTTGAATCCAAGAACATTTTTCTATTAGTTGGAAAAGTGAGCTCTCCGGAGAATTTATTAAAGCATTGTTTTTTTTTCAAGTTGAACCCAGTTCTTGGTGCATCAACATTGACATGCCCACACACTGTACTGTAGTTTTCTTGGTTTACAGTCCCCTTTTTCTTAGATGCTGCCTCAACTTCTCAATCTAACCTGTCATTCTGGGAGTCTGTGGAGGTTCTTCTTCAACCTCCTTGATTTTGGGATTAGCACTATCCAAAACACTACTTGAAAGTGGCAGTCAAAGCTACTGCAGGAATTATAGACAGTTACGGGTGAATTCTCAGGTTTTGATAGATTAACTAATGGAAGAAAGTAAGCTTTCTTCCAGTTCTGGGTGACCAGATAAATATTCATGTGGAAGTAAATCCCAAACAGAGAACGTTTTGGTTGGTAGCCATGTCACAACCTTATCTCTACATGAGACAGGACAAAAGCTTTACAGTTCACTCATGGTTCTCTTACAATTACTGTGGAACTTCGTTTCATTTTCAATTCATGTTTAAACAACATTGGATCAAAATGGGATGATGAAAAGGAAGAGAAAGTTAGCATGATCCTCAGCTGACAAAACTTATACAAGGAGTCAAAGAAAGAGACCTCGAATGGATGCGTCCTTATCTCGCGGACTGAGTTTTTTGGGTGGACAAAATGTTACCGAGCTGAAGAGAGAGGTGTGAACCTTCCCAGCTCACAATGTCCACTTCAGAAAGTGGTTTTAGGGATAAAGAGTTCTGAACAAGAAGACTTTGTCTTGGAAGATCCTGGCCCGCTGAGCCCAAGGAGTTGTGGGCAGCCTAAAATGCTGGCTTGGAGTCAACCAGATCGACGCTTCTACAGAGTCCGCTTGGGGGAAGAGCGGTTGCTGTGGTGAAGGAGGGGAGAAGATGAGAAATAAACTCAGGGTCGCCGGGTTTTCAAGATCTTGATTCAGGACCCAGGTCAGGAGAAGCAGGTTTCCGTGTTCTTTGTGAGGGATCGTGCTTGGGTGGGGTCTCTTCGGGATGATTTTCAAGGACTTCCTTTGCAACCGGGGGGGGGGGAAACACGAGGGAAAACTGAGGCAGGCAATGGGGATCCTAATGAAGCTGAACGCTGCTGGAAAAGCACCTCCCCCCTCCCCGCGAAGCATCTCTTGCAGAGATACTCGCAGAGTGCTGGACAGCGCTTGAAAAGAAAGTCAGGACCAACGCCGGAGAAGCCAGCCCGGTTGGGGGCGCCAGGGAGCTATAGCAACCCCCACCTCCCCTTGCTCAGAAAAAAGACCCCCGCTCGCTCGCCCGCCCTCTCCCCGCCCGTTTTCCCCCGGCTACTAACCCAGAGCTTAAAATCCCGGCAACTTTCCGCGCGGTTCCTCGGCTCCTCCTCCCTGTCGGAGCGCTCCAGGTGCAGCCTCCGCCGTTGCTGAGCCGGGTGGCGGCGGGGGTGGAAACGAGGAGGAGGTGGGCTACTACTTCGCGTAGCGTGCTTGCCTTTCCCTTTCAGTCGCTCGGCGGCAGCCCGGCTGCTTCCTGCGCCTCGGGCGCTGCGGACTCTCCGGCGCTGGGAGGCCCTGCCAGCCGCCGCTGCCGCTGCCAAGCAAGCCTTGTCCGCTACGGGCTCGCCTCGGCTCAGCTGCCGGAGCAGCGCCCGCCGCTCAAATCCTCCCTTTGAGCGTCCCGGCCGAGCCGGAGAAGGAGCGCCAGCCTCGTCTCCTCCGCTGCAGGATGTCGAACTCGAGCAGGAAGGACTTTGACGTGAAGCACATCTTGCGCCTCCGCTGGAAACTGTTCAGTCACCCGGCGGCGCCCGCGGGCGGCTGCTTGCAACCGGACGGCAGCTTCGAGCACTGGGGCCCGAGCCAGAGCCGGCTGCTGAAGAACCAGGAGCGAAGCGGAGGAGGAGGAGGCGCCTTCTGGAAGAAATCTTCCTCCGCCTCGTCCTCGGCCGCTGCCGGCCCGCCGCCCTGCGCCGTCTCTTCCCTGCCCCGCAACGGGACGTCGCTGCCGGCCACCCGACTCCATGGGCTGGCCGAACCGCAAGCCCCCCCGCCGGCCCCTCGCACCATCTTCTACGTCGAGTCTCTGGACGAAAGGCCAGGTGGAGGTGGTGGTGGAGGTGGTGGAGGAGGAGGAGGAGGAGGAAGCAGCGGGGGAGACTTCGCTGAGTTCCCCCGCCCGGAGGAGAAAGCGCTGGTGCTGCGTGAAATCAAAGGGGAGCCGCTGCCCTTCGCCGATGGAGACGGCCGGGCAACAGGTGAAGGCGCCGCGCACAGGTAAGCTGCAAGAGCGAGCGACCGTGCCCGGCCGGAGGAGCTCCCCTGGCCGACCAAGGAAAGCCCAACACCGTGCAGCTCCCCACCCACGTTCCCTGCCTTGCTTTGCCCTGCCCTTTTCTTGCCCTATTTTGCTCAGTTATGGGGAGAGAAACCCCTCGCTAGCTCGGCCAGTTTGGGGGCCAGCTTGACCCGGGACCTGGCGCGATGATGGGTGGTGAGTCGCCCTTTAAGAAACCGGGGACCCTCCAAGTCGGGATTCGTGTCGTCGGTTAAGCCGGCCGTTTCTCTGGCATCAGGTGAGAAGCGCGCCCCCTCCACCTGCCTGCCGCTTCCTTCCCTTCCCGTTGACTTTTGAGTAAACTGCGCCAAGAAGCAGCTTGGCTTCTCCTCCTCCGGGGAGCGTTTTAAGAAGGCGTCTCTTCGGTTGTTAGTCTCGATAGCGAGTGACCCCAACTTCTGAGTCGTTTCGTCGCTGGAGAAGAATCGCAGGCTCGCCTGCCGATCTGGTGGGGGAAGCCACTCGTTTAGGCGCACCAGTGGTGTAGTTGTGTTTTGCAGGCACTGCTATCTAAGCAGATGCTAGCAACATTATGTCCGGTTGCTGTTGCACGGGTTTTAAAACAACTTTCTAGGTTATTCCGTAGCGAATTGACCACCAAACGGATAGATAGAGGCAGCCATTGAGCAGAGCTGAAGCTGGGTTTTAAATCTCGCCAAGGGTCAGATAAGTCCCGTTTCAATCATTCTCACCGGCAACTGCAACATTTCAAAACTCAAACTTTGCTTGAGTTGTGCCAGAATAGATCTGATGATGCTGAGGCCTTAATTCTCATTGGGAGTTCTAGAGTAAACATATATATATATTCTTTATTTTCTTAAGGCTGCAATAGAACTGGGCTTCTTGTGAGAAAACACTCCATGGCCGAACTTTTTCAGCACAAGCTGATGTGCCCTGTCTAAAATAAATCCTTAACAGAGTTCTGCTTTAATAGTGTATATTAGTACTTTATGCAAGATTTTAATTTTTCTGGATCCAGTTTCTTGGGAGTGAGCCTTGGGCTCAAGTAGGAATTTTGTGTAGGGGTGGTGGTAAATATTATGTTGTAAACCGATGCAATCAAAGGATTGCATGACCCAAAATGTCAACATTGTACGATTATACGTGGCTTTCCTTGCTTAAGCTCATACTTTAATTATCCTTATGCACATACTTTAATTATGTTCAATTGCCACAGACACTATTTAGAGATTTATTGTATCAAAAAAAGTGAGCATTCTTAATTTTTGTGTTTGTGTTTATACACTACTTTTTTGAAAAAAAAGTTATTAACATCCTGTCTCCCATGCTCTCTTACACAGAACCCAATAATATTATTAATTAGTTACAGCTTTGAACATGATGATCCTCTCATCTTGGTTCCTGTTTCTACTCAAAATTTAAAGAACTAAAATAAGTAAAACTTTTATCTAAGTTGGACTGCTATTGTACATGAACATGCATACTTCTACGTACTCAAGATATTTATACAAAATGGAAAATTCCCTGTTAGTAGTCCAAGGTTGCTAATTAAAAGTAAACAATAAGGAAACTCAAAGTTGTTTGTCTTGTAAGAATTATGCATGGAAGTGCCTATGATTTCTGTAGCCAATTTATTTTATTGATGGATTGATTTATCCAAATGGATTTAGAAATGAGATAAAACAAAGCGAAGGTCATTTAAAACAGAAGGAAAAAAGAAAAAAGAAATACAAGCTTACAGATTTGGATAGCCCCACTTGGAACCATTCCAGTACAGTTTTATAGAAATTATTTGGAGACCTTTTGTTATTCCCCAAAGTTGGACTAAAAGCTCCATTAACAGCTTCTGAATAAATATGCTGGTATAGAGTTTCATATGTATTTGCCTAAAACGTTTCCATTTGGATTGGTAAATTGTGTGTGTGTGTGTGTGTGTATGTGTATGTGTATGTGTATGTATACATATATACATACATACATATAGATAGATATAGATATAGATATAGATATAGATATAGATATAGATAGATAGATAGATAGA
>JANHFL010090717.1:0-12280 GCA_032468155.1 Oxyrhabdium leporinum
AGTGAGGGAGGGGGCAGAAGCGCCACTTGAGGGTCAATTCGGGATTCTTGTGAGCCGCCAGAGGTGCCACCCCTCCCAGTGGAAGGACTAGCAAGGCTCCACGGCCACAGCGGCGAAGCGGCTATCTAAGAAGGCCTGGGCCTGGAGCCCTCCCACGGCGCAGGCGCCTTTCTGTCCCCTTAGAGCTCGGATCGCCAGAGCGCCACAGCAGAAACCAGGCGCTCTGAGCCCACCTCTCAGTGACCGGACCTAGTTGCCTCCTCTGAGGTGGAGTGCATGCGCTAGACAGGCAGGCCCGATTGGTCCCACAGCGGACATGGGTCGGCGTCGCGTTCGCAAGAGCAGCCGGAAATCCCACCGGTGAAGCTGGTCTGGGGGCAGGTCGCAGAGCACCTGGCAGAGCCTTTGGAGCCCCCCGGGACCAGGAGGGCAAGCAAATGAGCATGACTTTTGTATTCTCTTTTACAGAAGTACCTTTCCTCTTGTTAATATATTTGCAATGTTTGAATATAATTAATAACTGTACTATTATGACATTATTGATTTACGTGTCCATGTGTAGGTGAGGGAGCTCATATTAGTCTTCTTCCAGCACTTAATAATCCCCTCGGCGGCCCTGGGCACCTGCCTGTGGCTGGACAGGACACGTGTGTGCTCCGTAATGTAGAATGGAACATTTCCATCTCCCAAGTGCAAAATGGGTTTTGTTACAAGCCCAACTGGATGTTCCAATTTCCCAGTAATTAGCAACTGCAGAAGTTCCCTCTTCCTATCTTGCTGACCAGGCAGTCCTGCTTTGCTCCTGTGAATGCACAGCTACTAAAAACCTTCGAGACTTCCTACTCAAGAGGAGAGTGTAAAGCGACACTTAGCAGGCCTTGCAGTCGAACTGGAATATATTGGAAATTAAAAATACATAAAAGCATTTTCAGCAGGGCAATGCAGATTCCATTCAGACAGAAAATGTGTGCTTGGAACCTGAAATCACCACTGCCAAACCTCTTAAGGAATAGATGTTTCTAGCCCTCTTGCCCGGAACATCTCAAAATGCCACCGGGTCTCAAGAGTTTTATAGGTCATGAAGTCAGGCAGCTTTGGCTGGGTTTTCTTCCTATTGATCAGGAGTCAGCACTGATAGGGTCTACAGGGTTTCCACATATCTCACAAGGCTAACAGGAGCAGGGCATTATTGAATATAAAGCAGAGTGTATAATTTACCTATCGTGCGTCCAGAGGCACAACTAATAAATGCCAGTGGTTATCGATTTGCTTTCCGTCCCAGATGCCAATATACCATTTGCAGAATCAAACTTCCCCAATATGCAATTTCATATATGGAGGCCAGGGGTGTGATGGCTCAGCATTTAAAGATAGTGAGCTTATCAGCTGGAAAGCTGACAGTCTGGGTTCGAGACCTGAGGGCCATGTGACGGGGCGAGCTCTTGTTCCTTGCTCCAGATCCTACCCACCTAACAGTTCAAAAGCATGCAAATGTGAGTAGATAAATAGATACCACTTTGGTGGGAAGGTAACAATGTTCCAAGTGCCTTGGGGTACAGTCATGATGGCCACATGACCACAGAAGTGTCTTTGGACAACACTGGCTCCCTTGGCTAAGAAATGGAGGTCAGCACCACCCCCGAGCATCAGACACAACTGGGCAGGGGAAATACCTTTGCCTCTGTGTGGGCAGGGAGCACAAATATTCAGCAAGCCTCAATCTTGCTACAGTCTAGAACAGGGGTCTCCAAACTTGTCCACTGAAAGACTTGTGGATTTCAACTCCCAGAATTCCTGAGCCAGCCATGGAATTTGGGGAGTTGAGGTCCACAAGTCTTAAAGTTGCCAAGTTTGGGGACCCCTGGTGTAGAACTCCGTCAGGAGGATAAGGCCTGAGACATAATGAGGACAAGGAGCTCCTAGAAGCCTAGTTAGTACGTACACTGTTGTTCGGAGGATGGGGTCTGCTTTGTGCAGGGCACACATTCAAGGTCCTGGAATCCACCAATCTGAGTTTTACTGTAGAAACTATAAAGAGGAAGAAAAATGGGACAATATTTAATATGGAGGAGCTGCAGAGGGCTACTTACCATCTGAACATGGGCGCCGGAAGCTTCCCAAGGGCTGCAAAACCCATTCCTCTTAGTAAACTACTTTTGCACATGGTTCCTTGTTCCCCTGCTGCACTGAGGACCGATTCATACACCCAAATCATTTCCGGTGCTCTGAATATATAATCACGAGAGCAATTCATAATCCATAACAAATTCAATGAAATCAATCAATCCAGTTCATGTTTCATGTACCTTAGAGCAGCCCAAAGCGAACTGAATTAACAGGGAGGCACCCAGATCAAGCTGCAGAGAAAATAAGTGAATGATTGCCTTCATCCCTGCTCCCATGTGCATCTGCTTTTCCTGAGCTCAACTAGTCCTCAGCATGCCAATGTTACTCCTTGGAGCAAGGATCTCAGGCATGTGGAAAAGCAGGGTTATGAGCAGCCCACCTAGTCAACTAACCACGTTCTGAACATGGCATGGATTCTCTGATTTGACACTGCTGCCCAGAAACGTGACGATTTTGTTTATTCATTTCTCAAATCTACACCCCAACCTTTCTTTCAGGATGCAATAGTCCTTTCCTCTTGTTTCCCCCCAAAAAAAAACTGGTTGGGCTGAGAGAGAGTGACTGGTTCAACATCACTCAGGACGTTTTTGTGTCTGAGGCTGAACTCGAACCTGAGTCTCCTGAGTCAGTCTAGTCTCTCCGAAAGAAAGAATAGCAATAATGCTACACTTTATGAACCCCTCAATCCCTGCTGGGCAGGGGATGTTCCTGTGAGGGATGAGGGAGGGACACCAGCAGGAGAGCAAAGACTACGCATCCCCCACAAGAGCACCCAGCTGGGAGGCAAGAGACTGGAGGCAGAAGTAACAACTGCCAAGCATCCATTTCCAATTGTAAGGGAGAAGACAATGACAAACCACTCCAAGAAAAGTTTGCCAAGAAAAACATATGGTTAAATGATATGAAGTGATTGGCAATATTGTCTCAGGCCCCTCGTATCAGATGGCACTCAACATGCTACTGAAAATGAGCTAAGGAGCCTTTGGAGTAATGATCACGTTTCTTTTATTATTATTAAATTAAAGCCTCTGGGACATCTGGTTGCTGGATGCTCATCAGGTTAAAAAAGTTTTCCAAGGATTTTCAAAGTTTGGACTACAGTCAACTGCCAGGCGGATTGTGTACAACTGGGAGCAATTCAATACCGTCGTGAACAGCAATCATGATCACACCAAACACAAGGGCTGGGAGATCTCAAAGAACCCAACCCATCTTTCCCTCGCAGGATTTCATTTTCTTGATGATGCTCTTACAAAAGTAATTTTACAGGATAGCTTACTCGAGCACCCCGTCACAGCCACAAATGGACCCTCAATAGCTGCCCTGCATTTACCATTTGAGGCCTTGTTTTGATCAAAGGCTCCCAGTGGCTCCTGTGCAGCCAGACAGCCTTACCTGGGGAAGCAGCCTCCACAAGTGGCATCGGAGGTTGCGCTGCAGTTGGACTTCTGGGCCCGGTTGATCAGTGCGCAGGAGAGACAGGACTTGCAGCCATGCAGTCCCCAGCTGTCCTTGAACCTCCTGGGCTGGCATGGGGTGCACTCAGCCTCCCTCCCTTCCCCATAGCCACACTCCTGCAAGAGAGACGCATCCCGAGGCTGTTATTCTGTCTACGCATGCAGAAAAATCACGGCAGAGAGAGAGAGGGAGAGAGAAAAGAGGGAGAGGATTTCTGTTTTACAGAGGAAATGCTGTGAATTACTTTGCAGAAATGACAATCTTCCACCTATTCCAATAAGGGGAATTTAGCAGCAAAATTGCCACAAAATATGTTCGTTATGACCATCCGTCTAGCACACTCTTTACTGCTGTCTTTTCACCTGGCTAAAACACCATCTGCCACTCTTACTGTATTCAAATACAATATCTAAACCAGCTTTAAAGCTGAAGAATTTGTAGAGGGGGGTAAATGGTCTTTTTTCAGGGAAATACAATACATTTACTTTTGAAAGGAAAGGAGAGATTATGAAAAGACTGCATTGTGGCTTATCCCTCAGACTAAAAATGTCGATTCTCAAGTGCATGCCAATTTGCAAAAAAAAGAAGAAAGCGGAGCAAGAGTTTAATTTTTAAAACGCCTGACTGATTTAATTTGAAATAAAATGGCTTGAAGTTGAAGTCTACCATCATAAACTGCTGTGGTAGATTCAAAGAGTTTCCTATGCAGATTTCATTGGGGCGCAAACGTCTGAGAAGGCACAGTAAGCACATCTTCGGGTTACCTTGGAAAGTTCGAATCCAGGGCCGCACTCCTTGCAGGGGCTGCAGACGCCGTGATCGTCCAGGTATTCGCCCTCTCGGCATTCCACGGGGTTTGCAACGGATTGGGACGCAAGAGCCTGGTGGGGAAAACACCTTAAGAGCCAGCAGGATGTGGCCTCTCAACTCACTAGGAAGAGAGTGGGGGCTCCATCTCCCCAATAAGCCTTCCGCAACACAAGAGACTGAGCAAAGCGGAATTTTTGCTAAGGTTTTTTTAAGGCTTCCATGGCATTCATCCAGAATGCCCAACCCTCACCCAGGCAGCTGTGGGTAAGTCAAGGGCAACCCGGGTGTAACACATCATTACGCGATGACCACGGCTTCTTTGCCTGCATCAGACGGGGGGCACACGTCCCAAGAGCAGCATTTGCAGGGTAACGTCGCCGGGAGCATCGCCGCTTTGGTTTCCCATAGATCCCACCTTTCCACAGCTTCCGTCGGTGACTTTTCTTACCCGCAAGGTGGACTCTTACCTGGATCACGATGATCAGCATGAGACGCAGCGCAGCTCCCTTCTCCATGTTAAACCGCTCCGTTTGCAGCTCCTTGGAAAACAAGCTACGCAGAAACGAACACATGAGCATCTCCCCAAAGCCCCATTTCTTTCCCTCCAATAAATCTCTTCTGTTTCAAGACAGCGTTTGACTTCCTCCGAAAGGCTCACAGACACCCCTGAGCCCTGCTGAGGAATTGGATGGGGAACAGCAGGAAATCCCCGGGCTTCAGGCTGAGCCGAGACGGGCAGAAGCAACAGCAAAGCTCTTTGGCCACACGGACCAGGAAAGACTCGGTTGGTTGCCCAGGGTCAAGCGTCGCTCAAAGAGGACCTTCCCGTTCAATACTGAAGCAACCTGAACAACAAGGACAAAGTGAGCTGCCCAGAGTCATGGGACAGCGAGTTGGGTGGCGAATAAATTTAAGAAAGAAAGAAATAATAAAAAGGCAACTAGCTCACCGTTTATAGGAGACTTAAAAACAAAACGTAGATATAAAGGGGGGGGGGTTATGTTAATTATCCTTGCTCAGGATGGAGGCACAGGTAGTCCTCGACTTACAACCACAACTGAGATCAGAATTTGCATTACTAAGCGAGGCAGTTATTAAATGAGTCACACTCGATTTGATGGCTTCTTTTCCCATGGTTGTTAAAGCAAATGACTACCGTCGTTCAGTGAGTCATGCAGCAGTTGAATGACTCTGGCTTCCCCCATTGACTCTGCTTGTTGGAAGCCACCAGGAAGGTTTCCAAGGGGAATCATTTGACCCCAGGAAGCTGCAACCATTGTAAACGCCTACCAGTTGCCAAGCCCCCAAATTTTGACCACGTGACGGGGGAAATGCTGTGACGGTTATAAGTGTGAGGACCGGGTTGTAAGTCTCTTCTTTCAGTGCTGTTGTAAGTTTGAACAATCACTAAACGAATGGTTGTAAGTTCAGGGCTGCCTCCAAAAACCTCATTCAGGCAGAATGTGTCCTGTTGACGCTTGCGGAAGCTGAAGAACGTAATTTTGATGAGATCGTGCCTATTATATTCGATTGCTATTTCTCCAAGTGTGATTTGAGGATCTTCACACAAGACCTCTTAGGAGCCCGTGAAACTGAAATTATTTGCCAGCCTATGTTGAAAATAATACGCCATTAAAACCCCACCAAACCACCAGGTAAGCAGCAGGGGAACGGTGAGTCCTGCCTGGCCCTTTCTGACCACCAGTGGCTCAGGAGCAGAGGCTGGGGTGATGGCACGATGAATGGTGGACCACAGATTGGCTGGGTTTGGTGCTGGTGGCAGAGCCTGGCCAGTCCCTGGAGATGCAGCCGGGTGGCTGGAACTTGGTTACTCTGGAAACAGAAGGGCTTTTGGCTGGGCCACCCATTTGTGGGGGACACAGCTATGGGAAGAGGAGTCCTGGCTGATGGGAGGACTTGGGGAATGGCAGCAGCAGGAGCAGGTGGGAAGTGGGGGGGGGGGGGAGCTGACCTGGTCCAGCAGCCATCTCGCTCATCTCTGCTACCCTCTTTGTGGGACCCAGGACTTGGCCACACTGCTTTGAGCTGACCGGAGTGCCTGATGGCCTGAAGGGAAGGCCAGGAATGGCAAGGGTTTTGTGGGCTTTCCACTGTTTTGTGGCATTGTGGCCTTCAAAATTAGGCTAATATTTGGAAAATCTACAGTGAAACTCCATGAAACTTAATATTGTCTAAATAATCAAAGCATGCCTGGGAAAAGATCCATTTGGAGTATAAGGCAGATTTTCAATGTAATGAAATACGAAAAGCTCATTCCATACTGCAACCTGGAGAAACTACCACTTGCTGAATTTTGGTGAGGTATCAAAAAAGATCATCCACAATTATCTGAGAAGGCGGTCAACATACATACTTGTCCCTTTTCCAAGGTCATATATGGATGAAGCTGGATTTTCTTCATATAGTGCAAAAAAACCTACATCTCGCAGTAGATTAAATGCAGAACCAGAGATGAGAATTGTCCAATTGTCTTCTATTATTTGCAAAAATAATGCCACTCTTCTCATTAACCTTTTTATTGTTAAAAACTTTTGCATGAAATTTTTATATTAATATCTAATAGTTTAACATTGTTATTTTTACATTTCAATAAAGTTCTACAAATGGATCCATTGTAATTTTAATAAGGAAAATATTGATAAATATAACTCATATAAACAAAAGCTCTTGTGAGTCCTCCATCACTTTTAAAAGTGGAAAGGGGTCTTTGATTTTTTTTTTAAGAAATACTGCACTAGATTATAGCAGAGGTCTCCAAATTTGGCAACTTGTGGACTTCAACTACCAGAATTCCCTAGCCAGCTAATTAAGATGAATGTTTTACCAAAGATGCTTTTTCTGTTTCAGACTCTACCAGTACTTATAATCAATTTCCCATTTAAGCAACGGCAGATGGACATCTCTAAATTTATATGGTGGGGGAAAACCCCAAGAATTAGATATAAATTATTGCAAGATGCTAAGGAAAAGAGGGTGTTTGGGTTTGCCAGATTTGAAATTATACTTTAATACTTATTGTTTGGCTGACTCTCCAAAATAAGAGGTTACTTCAGATTTGGATTAAGATTCAGATGGCATGCTTATTTATGGTATGATAAGGTTAAAGTAAATGTTGATTTCAACAACCACTTTGTTTATTGAATTGGAATAAATATAAAGTAAGGTAATGCAAAGATTACCTTTGGGAGTCACCCCAGGAAGCTTTTCTTAGAAAAGAAATTGTGCCCAGCCAGATTGGTGGACTTATGGTTAAATAATATTTTTCAGTTATGGTGATCCTATCTTCAAATCTAAAGAGGAGTTGGAATTAGAAGGTTGAGTTTATCATTGGTTTACATATTTACAATTGAAAGAAATATTTAAATTAGATTTAAACACCCCCCCCAATGGACTTCATTTTGTAAAAATGAATTAGAAATTCTATTGTGTGGTAATGATGAACATATTGTTGCTAAGGTTTATAACTTGCTATTGAAATTGAACTTGGAGAATGAGTATGTAAACTTAGTATGGTTCAGTGGGCAAAGATTTCGGGATATAATATAATGTTTGAACAATAGGAAAACATGTGGAAGAAAGATTTAAAATTTACACTTAATTATAATTTAAAAGAAAATTTCTATAAGATAATGTACCGTTGGTATCTTAACAGTGGGCAAATGGTCAAGAATGTATAAAAGTACTTCAAATGAATGTTGGAAGTGTAAATGTATAAAGAAGGAACTTTTCACCATTTATGGTGGACTTCCAATAAAGCAAGCAAATAATTGGAGTAGGATTCACATCTTAATAGAGAAGATTCTTAAAGTGTATATAAAACTAAAACCAGAGAGTTTTCTTTTGGATTTAATTGATAAACAACTTGAAAAAAAGCTAGAACTTTGATAATATATGCTGACAGCAGCAAGAATATGTGCACAAAAACGGATGGATACTTTGATTCCCAGTAGACAAAAGGCTGCAAAAGTTGATGGAGTTAGCGGAGATGGCTACGTTGACTTTTAATTAAAGAAAAGAACACAACTAATTTATTTCTACTTGGAAACCACTTTTGGACTTCGTGCTTGAGGTGGAAAAATGAAATTCTGATTTTGGGTTTTGCTGATTAGAAAGGCTAAGATATACTACAGTATTATGTCAAAGTAAACATTTGAGCTTGTCTTATTCTACTGCGCCAAAAGGAGTCCGAAGTCAACGCTTTCCTTTTCCTTTACACGTTTTCCTCTTCCCCTTTTCCTCCCCCCTTTTCATTTTTCTTTGTATTTTATATTTGGATAAAGAAAGAGAGCGATCCACTCACCGGCCGATCCCCGCCGCCTCCGCCGAATCGGGCCAGGGAAGGCAACGCGCGGCGGCAGCTCCGCTTCTCGCCCTTCCAGCACCAGCCGGCGCGGAGCCCGGGACGTGCCCGAACTTGCCCGCCGCCGCTCGCCCTGCCCAGCCGGGAGGGCGGGCCGGCTTACACGCCCCACTCGGAGAGCTCCTCGGGGGAGGCGGGGGTCGCCGGGAAAGGCCAGGGACCCGCGGACGCGGCGCCTGCCGGCCTCGGCGGTGGCGAAGGGGCGCGCGGCTCCGCCGGGCAGAAGATCGGCCGGCGGGCAGGAGCGGCTCCGCTGGGGCAGCACCAAGCGGGTGGGTGGCCGAGGAGGGCAGGCCGGCATCCCTGCGCGGAATCCCAGGCGGGCGCAGCTCCTGCCGGTTCCGAGCGCCCTTCCAGCCCCGGCAGAAGCTCTCCCTCCGGTTCAGCTGCAGACTTTCCCGAGCAAAGGTTCCTGGCGTCCCCGGGCCAGGCGCGTCTCTCAGAAGGAAGGCGAGTCCTGCGGCTGCCCTCGCCCTCGGTCGCCCGCCCGCCCGCCTCCTCGCTCGGGGTCCCCGGAGAGACCTGGCCGCTCAGGGACTCCTCGGACTGGGGCATCCCCACGCAAGTCTCGGGAACAAGGAAAGAAGAACCAGGCGGGCGCCACCGAATCCTTAGCAAAGCGTTTGCTTGGATAGCGCCTAGCAAAAGGAGGCAAAGCAAAACCCTGGAATTGCAGCCCACGTTGCTTCCTCCTTCAGCATCGAACTTCCCTGTACATTCACTACACTCGTCCCAAAGGTGCTTTTTTTTTCCCCCCAAGAGGCGACTGGACTTTTCGGTTTTTCTTTGAAGATGTTTCGCTTCTCCTCCAAGAAGCTTCTTCTGCTCTGACTGGATGGTGTGGACTGGAAGGATTTATACTCCTTGCAGACAAGGCTAAATATAATGTATAAATCCGAGTATAAATTCTTCCATTTCTCCACTTGTCAGTCAGAGGTGAAGAGGACCTGAATGACTGAGCATCTCCAGTCTTTCTTTAAAAAAAGTACGGACCACCCAGACACCCCTAGCTGTATTGCTAACTTGGCCAAGTATCTCGGATGCTATGTATTTATTTTGGATGTATTTATTGTATTGTTGAATATATCCCTTTCCTATTATCATAATTTTGGGCCTTTTTCATCTGTGATAGTGGCCTAGGTTTCTCAAAATCAATTACCATAATTGAAATGCAAAAAAAGCATGAGGATTTCGGTAAATCAAATTTTAAAACCACGAGCCACAAAACGCAAAAGTCTCAACTTAAAAGTTTTATTTGCTGCACATCCTTCTTAGCAGGAAAAAAACCTTCAGTCGTTTCAGGTTTTCCAATTCCCTCTTCAAGCGTGGCCATTCCTCAGACTGATGCAAAGGAGAGAGACAATTCACTTCCAAAACTGGCAATCAGATCTCCAAGTGCTGCATATTACACAAATAACAGATTTGGAACTTTCTATTCCCCATGACCCACTTTGCAAAGGAGGGAATAAACCGTTGTGGTCGTTTGTGGCGCTCCAACTCTGAATGTTTTTAAGAAGAGTCTAGAGAGTTGCTTACCTAAAATGGCATATGTTCTCCTGCTTGAGCAAGGGGCTGGACTAGAAGACCTCCAAGGTCCCTTCCAGCTCTATTCTATTCTAATATTTATGCAAGAGATGGGCAAGAAACAAGTTAGTCCCCAAAAAGTCACTCAGAAAGTTAGTGTTAATTAACAAACCAAGCAGAGGAAATAGATAAACTTTTTGCTGATTAACTAAGTTATGTAGGAAGCACACCACAACAGTAATGGGGGACTTTAACTACCCCTGACATCAACTGGGAGACAGACTCTGCATTAAGTGGGAGATTGAACAGGTTCCTGACAAGCCTAGCTGACAATTTTGTCATCCAAAGGGTAGAAGAGGGAACTAGAGGCTCAGCTGTACTGGACCTAATTCTTACTAACAGAGAATAAGTGATAGAGGGGCGTTGAAGTTGTGGTGACTTTGGGGAAGAAACAATGTGATATAGAAATTCAATGCTTTAGCAAGCAGTTCGCGTCACAAAGATGCTTTTTCAAGAGGCAGCTGGACTTTCTGGTTTTTCTTTGAAGTCCAGTTGCCTCTTGAAAAAGCACCTTTGGGACAACAATGACCTGGATGACTGAGAATCTCCATAGATAATAGTTCACCTGTTTTTGATTCTGTCCCTCTGTTAATGCAACCTAGGTTTGTATTGGGTTTTTTGGCTCTGCTGCACACCATTGGCTCATATTTAAGTGATTGTCCACTTTGACTCCAAAATCCCTCTCTCCGTTACTACTATTGAGCCAGGTTTCATCTAATCTGTACCTGTACATGTGGTTTTTCTCTCCATTAAATTTCATTTTGTTAGATAGGGCCCAGGGTCCAAGTCTGTCAAGATCCATTTGAATCTTGAGCCTATCTTCTAGGTGTTGTCTATTCCTGCCAGTTTAGTGTTGGCTGCAGATTTGATGAGTCCCCCTTCTATTCCTCATCTAAATCATTTATGTAGATATTGAAGAGCACTGATCTAAAACGGAAGCTTGGGATACCCCGCTGCTTTCTGGGGTAGATGTTGCACTGAGGAGTACATACTGAGTGTAATTTGTCAGCCAGTTACAAATCCATCTGGTGGTAATGTTGTCTATCCCACATATGTGAACTTTTATTGATATTCTAAGTTGGATTTATGTTTAATACTTAAATAATAAAGACTGTTCAGTTTGTAGTGTAGGTTAAATTATTAAAGTATGTTAAGGAGGGGCAGAATATCTTTTGATATTCATAGCATATCTGAGTTTTGTATGCATCTCATGAAATTCTACAACTGTTAAAACCCTGCTTTTGGGACAATTGGCTATTTGACTGGTATTTTAATGCCAATATATTTGATTTAGCTTTAAGATCTTTGAGAGAATCCTTGATCAACGCATTTGCAACATCGCCCAACTCACCATCAACCAAAGTGGCTTTGTTAAAGGATGTGGAACAACTAATGCCATCTTTGCAGCCCGTCAGCTCATAGAGAAACACCGTGAGAAGAGACAACCACTACACATGGCATTCCTAGACTGGAGAAGGCATTCGATCGTGTCCCACAAAATGATCAGGTATGCCCTCCGGGATCACGGAGTACCTGAACCACTCATTGACTGGGTCAGAATGCTATACAAGAACACTAGCAGCCAAGCGCAATGGCCTCTCCAACAAATTCCCAGTGATGGTTGGGGTGCAGCAAGGCTCTGCCCTGTCACCACTTCTGTTTATATTGGTCATGGACACCATCACGCATGACCCTGCAGCAGAACGCACCCTGGACTATGCTCTATGAAGATGTTGTTATGCTTGCTTCCACCACCAGAGGCGGAGTACAGCAGCAAGTTCAAACATGGAATGATTACTTCCACCATTTCGGACTCTGCCTCAACATCAAGAAAACTGAGTACTTAGAGATTGTTACCACCTCTGGAACGCTTTAAATCAATGGATAAAACCTAAAGAAGGTGGACATTTTTCAATATCT
>JANHFL010090842.1:0-12275 GCA_032468155.1 Oxyrhabdium leporinum
GAGAAGAGAAGAGAAGAGAAGAGAAGAGACGAGAAGAGAAGAGAAGAGAAGAGAAGAGAAGAGAAGAGAAGAGAAGATGGAATATGGGGAATGGAATGGAATGGAATGAAATGGAATAAAATTCTTTATTGGCCAAGTGTGATTGGACACACAAGGAATTTCTCTCCGGTGTGCATACAAGCAACAAGTGATAAAATCACGATCATAATCGTAAAATACAATAATCATAAATCATAGGATACAGCCAACCAACCGGTAGTCCTAAGATGCTAACAGAATAGGTAATAGGAAGGATGAGAAGGGTAACAGTAATACAGCCCTACTACATGGTTTGACATCCTGGGGCGTAAGACAGTGTGGTGGGAATCAGCTGTTCTGCAGAGTGATGGCAGGGGGGAATAAAAATGCCTTTGTGTCTAGCAGAATTATGGTTCTATAACTCAAATAAAATAAGGAAACAAACGAATAACCTGTGGAACTGTTCAAACAGATTCCTAGGGATAAAGGACCAAAACCGGTATTTGGTGGTCCGTATTTTGTTGTTCACATAGAGGTTGGTGACTTTCTTATACTCGTCTTTGAAATGGGTCGACCAAGGGATAATGACTCGGTGTTTCTTCGATTTTTCAGGGCCCAGCGGAGTGTCACAAATCGGAGCTGTCGGTCTGATTTTGCTCTGCCTGCCAAAGGCCAATTTCAGCCACCGCCGATAATATCGGGGTGCCCACCTCCGGTCTCCCATCTTCTCAGAAGAAGCCAGCAAATCTGGGAGAGGAGACCTGTAAGAGTAAATGTCGTTAAATGATTATTTGCCCTGAGATCAACGACACCTTGAACAATCTACTATAAACAAACCTTCTGAATCACCAGATATTTAAAAACACACTTGCTTAAGCATTTTGGGATGAGGTATTTATTTAATAATTACTCCAGAAGTTGTGGGAGCTCCAACATTGGAGGTTTTTCAAGAAGAGACTGGACAACCATCTGTCTGAAATGGTATAGGGTTTCCTGCCTGAGCAGGGGGTTGGACTAGAAGACCTCCAAGGTCCCTTCCAACTCTTCTATTAGTCTGTTATTCTGCTATTCTGTGAGAAAGGGTCTCCTGCTTGAGCAGGGGGTTGGACTAGAAGACCTCCAAGGCCCCTTCCCACTCTGTTATCCTGTTCCCTTGCGCAGGGTAGGACTTTGCCTACGTCTGATCCCATCGGAAAGACATCACTAAAGGTAGCTCAAAAAAGCAGGAATAATAATAATAATAATAATAATAATTGACTGAGTTTCATGTTTAATGAATAAAGTATATAATAATAAGTTGACTGAGTTTCATGTTTAATGAGTAAGATGATGATGATGATGATGATAATGATAGTAGTAGTAGTAGTAGTAGTAGTAGTAGTAGTAGTAATACAGGAACTCACTTGTTTGGACTTTACTGCCCATCAAAGTTTTCACAGAGGAAAACTGGGCAGCTCCTTAAGCCACGGTGGATGAAAATCTTGGCAGGCAGCATCCAACTCGGAGAAACATTGGAACCAGCAACGGAAGTGCATTGTTGTCAACCTTCTAGAAGAGTTACACAATGGATTGTGCAACCCCGACTTGGCTCTCCTGGGTTCTGCTGGCTGGCTGGCTGGGGTCCTCCCGCTTTGCAAATACAGGTAGACCTCGACGTCCAGCCCCCAAATTTACGTTGCTAAGTGAGAAATGTCTTTTGCCCCGGGTTACGCCCCGGGTCTTGCCACCACCGTTGTTAAGCGAACTAGGGAGGTGGCGAAGTTCGTCACCCGCTGGCTCAGCGCATCTGGCTCCTCCATGGATTTTGCTCGTCAGAAGGTCGCCAGCGGGGATTGCGACCGTCGCAAAGACGAGTCGGTTGAATTCTGATCGCCTTTTCCACCGTTGTCCAGCGTGGAGAACGGACCTACGTCACTTTTTTTTTTCAGGGCCGTTAAGCTTCGAACGGTCACTCAACGAACTTACATGAGCACTACTGAGCCCCAAGTTATCTGTTGTTAAGGGAGACATTTGTTAAGGGAGCTTTGCCCCATGTTACGACCTTTCTTGCCGCTGTTGTTAAGTGAATCTGGCTTCCTCGTCAACTTAGTGGGAAGGTCGCAAAAAAAGGGATCACGTGACCCCCGGGGACACTGTGACCATCCTAAATATGAGTCACCTGCAAAGCGTGGGAATTTTGATCACGTGACCAGGGGAATGCTGGGACGGTCGTTAAGTGTTAAAAACACCCCCAAGTCCCTTTTTTTCTGCTTTGAATGGTCACTAATAGAACCGTTGCTAAGACGAGGACTGCCTGCATTTTAATGTTATGGGTTTGGATTAGAGATATATGACCTCCCTCCACTGTAGTGCAATTGCTGCTGTCACAAAACTACAATGCCCGGGATGCAATACTCGTCATGTGACAGCAAGGCTCTTCTCCTCCCCTCCCCGCGCCTGCGCAAAAATGGCCACGGCTGGCCGATTCCGTCGTAAAGCTCGGTCTTCCGCCGCAGGAAACCACGCATGCGCGCGGCGGGGTGCGAGCGAAGCGGAAAAGAGCGAGGGGGCCGGAAGCCCGCCGGGGTTTTTGCGCCTGCGCACGAGAAGATGAAGCTCTTGGAGAAATTACCGGCGGCCGACACGGCGAAGGTGAGGACGGAAAGGGGCTTTACTACGGTCGGGTGGCCTATCGGGGTTTCCGCATCACCGGAGCGTCTCTTCCTTTCAATTTCCCGCTCGGTCCGGGCACCGAACGCTCGATGCTAACTGCCCATGCGCAGAACGGTTCTCGCGCATCTAAGATGTGTACCCCTTTTTTTGCACATGCATAGTAGAGGTTTATGGGTTTTTTTTAAAATTCCCCTGTAACATCCTTGCTGTATTGAATAACAGAATAAGAAGAGTTGGAGGGGACCCTTTGTGGAAAGCTGTCATTAAACTCCGGAGGAGCCTGTTTTCATGTTTAATTATTATTTAATTATTATTATTGCATTAATTAATAAAGTAAGTATTGGCTTATCAGGAGTGGCTACCTCCGTTGATTTAAAAGTTACCCGACACTGAAGGCTCAAATAAATTTTGCTATTCGTTCCTTAATATTAATGACGGTCCTGGAATTATTAGGAACCGAAGGAAAGAAAGACTTCCAGGTAGTCCTCGATATACGACCGCAATGGAGCCCGACATTTCTGCTGCTAAGTGAAACGGTGTATTTTCCCTGCCGTTGTTGTGAATCCGGCTTCCCCGCTGACTTGGCTTGTCAGAAGGTCGCAACAGGGGATCACGTACCGTTATAAATACGAGTCGGTTGCCAAGCCCCTGAATTCTGATCAGGTGGGGAAGCTGCAACGGCCATAAGTGTCAAACATTTTTCTTCAGTGCCGTTGAAACCTTTGAGCGGCCGCTAAACGGAACTGTCGTGACTCAAGGACTCCCTGTACATCCCGCTTAGGAAATCATGTCTTGTTTACGCTTCATTTTCATTTTTTCTTTTTTTGGGCAGTTCTTCCACAAAGTCATCGATGGGCTGTGCGGCCACGCTCTTCCCCGATATCGCGACTACGGCGCCATTTGGAATTTAACCGAATGGATGGAGGTGCTGGAACAAACGGCGTCCTACTTCAGGGAAGCGGTTGGAAAAGACCTTTCGGAGGAAGAGGTAGAAACGCCTGGGGGATTTTAGAAAAAGGAGAGGCGCTCGATTCTGCCGCCTAGCTCGAAATTTATTTCACGGAAAAGAAAAATGATTAGGAACATTATAAGCCAAGCTTGGCTTATGGAGGAGAACTTGGTGGTGTTTAGATTTACACGTAAAATGTGTTTGCAGCTTAGATTGGATTGGATTAGATCAGAAACAGAGTCGGAAGGGGCCTTGTAGGTCATCTAGTCCAACCCCCCACCCGAGCAGGAGACCCTACGCCATTTCTGACCGATGGCAGCCCAGTCTCTTCTTGAAAGCTTCCAGTGATGAAGGACCCACATCTTCCAAAGGCAACTTCTGTTCCATGAGTTGATTGCTCTCAATGTCAGAAAATTCCTCCTTATTTCCAGCTTGAACCTCTCTCCTTGTTCAGTTTCCATACATTATTCCTTGTCTGGCTTTCAAGTGCTTTGGAGAATAGCTGGACCCCCTCCTCCTCTCTGGGACAGCCCCTCAAATATTGGAAGATGCTCCCCTGTCTCCCCTGGCCCTCCTCTCCCCTAGACTAGCCAGGCCCAGTTCCTGCCACCGTTCATCATATCTTTTAGCCTCCAGCCTCCTTTAATCCTCTTTATTGCTCTTCTCTGCACCCTTTCCAGAGTCTCAAGATCTTTTTTATAGTGTGCTGATCAAAACTGGATGCGGTACTCTAGGTGTGGTCTTACTAAGGCTTTACAGGGAGGTATTAGCACCTCCTTTGATCTTGACTGTATGTTAATGCAGCTTAGGATTGCATTGGCGTTTAAATAAATAAGCCACAGCGCCATTTCCAGAGAGAAGCAGCCGGATGCGTAAGAATAAACCTGTAAATATAAAATATAATATTGATCGTCACTTTCTTTTTATTCTTCATGACAGTGGCAGCAATCCCTCTGTGTGTGTGTGTGTGTGAGAGAGAGAGAGAGAGAGAGAGAGAGAGAGAGAGAGAGAGATGTGATCCCCTTTGGCGACCTCCTGACAGGCAAAATCAATTAAGTGAAGCCAGATTAACTTAATAACCGCGGCGTTGTTTTTACCGCTAATTCTTTCTTTTCTTTGCAGGCTGTTCGGCCGTTGGTGAAGTTAAATCCCGATGCTCAAAGTGCAGCACTAACTTGCTTGAAAGCCAGAAAACCCGACATCAGGCAAGCCCTGGTTGGGAACACAAGTGCTATTTGTTCTTCCCAGCTCCTGAATTTTGACTGGCAGCTCAAGGTTAGATCAACCTTCTCCTTCTTGTCTGCATAATATTTCTAGGGATCCACAGTTTGAGCACCTGGGAGATGGGAGATCAATTGAGGAATGACAGATAGAGAGATAGAGATGGATGGATAGATGGATGGATAGAGAGAGAAATAGGGAGGGAGGTAGAGATGGGTGGATGGAGATAGAGATAGGGAGGTAGATGGATGGATAGAGAGAGTTAGGGAGGGAGGGAGGTAGAGATGGATGGATGGAGAGAGAGTTAGGGAGGGAGGGAGATAGAGATGGATGGATGGAGATAGGGAGGGAGATAGATGAATGGGTGGAGATAGAGGGAGAGGGAGAGAGAGAGAGAGAATAGGCTGAATGCAAACTAGTTTTCCCATTTGCATCAGCTCTCGCATGTTATGATCTTAAAATGACTGCTAATTTATTTTTCCATGGCTCCTGACAAAAAAAAAACCCAAGTCTTAATTGTGTTGTGTTTTGCTTCCCTACGCAGCTCGCCCTTTCTAGCGATAAACTCTCCACGCTCCAGATGCCGCTTTTAAACCTGGATCTGGATTTGTCGAAAGACGGGGACCTCAAATTCACCTCTGTGGAAATGAGTAAAGAAGAATTACAGGCTCTGATAAACGCATTGGAAGCAGCGAACAAGGTGGGTCCCATTTGCTTAACTCGCTTACCAAGCGTTTCGCTTAGCAACATAGGTTTTGGGCTCGGTTGTGGTCATAAGTTGAGGAGAGTGGGAAACGCCCAACCTATTGACCGTGGGAAAATTCACAAGTGGGAAACGCCCAACCTGACAGGAGGTACTGAACGCTTATTTCACCCCCAAACTGAGCGATAATTCTATTTTTTTTAATTGAAATTAGTTTTCTGCTCTTTTGTATCTCCCAATTTTATTCTTATGTTATCTTTGGGGAATGTTCGGGAAGTCGTTTTGTTTCATAAAGCCAGCGAAAGTTTGGTCTTTTTCTTAGGGAAGAAAATTGCTAGCCAGTCCATAAATATTAGAAATTGTTTGGATTTTCACATAAGTGAACACTCAGTCACCCAGGCAAAACAATATCTCAAAAGGGTTCAGTTGTGGCAACGGGACGAAAGTTTATTAAAACCTCTCCGGCCAAAACGAAAATAACAAAACGCCTCAGTTTTAATAAACTCTGGTCTGGTTGCCAAGATTTAGCCTTTTTATATATGTTGGGAATTCCACGACTGGGGATTGATTGAGAAGATATGAGGACAATCACGTCTATTCAATAAAGTTTAAAATAAGATATTTGAATAAGCTGTTGTTATTTAATGCTTTCCCTCCTTTTCCTTCTTTGAAGGTTGTTTCACAGCTGAAATGATTCCAGATTCAAAGATTCCCAGTAATGAGGAACAGGAAATTTATTCTAAAACGCAAAAGGGTGTTGGGTTTTTTCCCCCCCAAGACAGAAAATTCAGCACAAAAAAGAAGATGAGGGGTTTTAATTGCAAGCTTGCCAAGACTGCTGATCTGCATTAGACCAAAATCAGTTAAATACATTTAGACTAAATTGCCAAAAAGGGCCAGAGCTCAGATTGCTACAGGTTGTCTGAAAAGTTTTGAAGAAATGAAGATGCTTGAAAATTCACCGGATTTCATATTACATTAACAAACATTACATCAAATTGTTTAGGGCAAAAGAAAAGAAATTTCTTTTTGTTTCCTTTTTTCCAATTTGCTTCAGATTTGTTAAAACAATTACATATTTTGACTACCGTGGGATGGTCAGACTGGAATGCAAAACAGTTGTTTTTAACTTGCCTAAGAACAATATTTTCCAGGACTAACTGAGCTCTGTCCACATATTCAAAGGAATTTGTGGACTTAATTAAGTACATCCAGTTTGAAAGTGACATTAGGAACAACTCCCATTCATGTCAAGCGGATTTATGACATCAAAGTAATACTTCTACGTGGGAGAAATCAATAAATGTTTTTGTAACCGGGTATATTCTGAAATGAATGAAATATAAGCAGGTTGTAAAATTAACACAAAGTTGAATTCCTGAAGGCCTCTGACAGCGAAAAGGAAGCCAGGAAAGTGAGGTTAGTCAATGGGTGACATCCCCCGAAAATAAGACCTGGTGCCTTTTTTGGTGGCAAAAAAAATTACCAGACAGGGTCTTATTTTCGGGGAATAGAATAGAATAGGAATAGAATAGAGTTGGAAGGAACCTTGGAGGTCTTCTAGTCCAACCCTCCTTTCGAGACCCTAGAGCATGCCAGACATATGGCTGTCCCATCTATTTTCGAAACCCTACTTTGACGGAGCACCCACAACTTCGGAAAACAAGCTATTAGTGTTACTAATTTATCGAGCGCTGTTCTGACACGATCGTGATCTTCCAATATTAACCGGGATAAACCCCCTTTATCCTAAGGGGGCCACGAATTCCGATTCCCTGGAAGAAAATCAGAAGGAGCCGACATCCCTCTCTCGCTTTCGTTTCGGCCTCACACGCGCCGGATAAAACCGACAAGCTCGTGCGCGATCCGGTTTGCCGAAGGAAAGGATAGGATGGGGTAGTTGAAGAGTATGAGTATCCCGTGCACGCCGTTCTCTACATGGCTCCAAGTTACCGGCACGCGGTTCTCCGCCAGCCGTCTCACGTACAGCAACCCGTCGTCGCGAAGGACGTCGAACTCGCAGGTCAACAGGAAGGTCTGAGGGAGCTTGGAGATCACCGCGTCGTTGGCGAGCAAGGGTGAACATGAATCGCTGAGCAGCATTTTCATTTCTTCGTGCAGCTGCGGGTCAAAGCGGAACGAGGACGGATCTGGGGCTGTGTAGCCTCTGGCTTTGAACCGTTCCGGGACGCGGTCGGCGCTCACCCACTTCTGGTACTTCAAACGGGTGGCCTCGGGAACGTGGCTACCTTTCAGAAGACCGTCGGCCCACGATGTGGGCTTGCCAAAGAAGCAGCAGCAGCAGAAGGCAACCAGCTTCCGCCACAAGAAGGGACATCCATGGTTCTGCTGGTAGGATGGCAAGGACAAATCCAGACCCTGGAGCACGGGGTAGATTAAGGCTTGGGCGTGGACCTTGGGAAGGTCACTCCGGTCCCCCAGTAACTGGCAAATATGTGTGGCCAGATAACCCCCGAAGCTGTCCCCAGAAATGATAATACGGGAGCTGTCCACCCCGTAATCGTCTGCGTGTTTCATGAGGAAGATGGCCGCCTTCATACCTTCAACAGACTGGTTTGGATAAGGGTTCTCCGGTGCAAGTCCATAACTGAAAGGAGGAGAAAATGACTGAT
Organism: Oxyrhabdium leporinum; assembly: GCA_032468155.1. Lineage (NCBI taxonomy): Eukaryota > Metazoa > Chordata > Lepidosauria > Squamata > Cyclocoridae > Oxyrhabdium > Oxyrhabdium leporinum. The sequence continues at coordinate 8,177 of JANHFL010090842.1, forward strand.
TATGGATTCCTGACCCAATCGGGTACACGGATGAGTTCAGTCTTTCCCTCATTTTGTAATATGGTGGTTGTTTTTAATTATCAATCAATCAATCAATGAGAATAGAGTTGGAAGGGAGTCATCCAGTCCAACCTCCTTTTCAAGCAGGAGACCCTAGACCATTTCAATCAATCAGAATAGAGCTTGACGGGATCTTGGAGGTCTTCTAGTCCACTCCACTGCTTAGGCAGGAAGCCCTATACGACTTCAGACAAATGGTTATCCAATCTCTTCTTAAAAACTTCCAGTGTTGAAGCATTTACAACTTCTGAAGGTAAGCTGTTCCACTAGTTAATTTTTCTCACTGTTAGGAAGTTTCTCTTTACTTCTATTAATATTATATATACCCTGTTTCCCCCAAAATAAGACCCAACGGGAAAATAAGCCCTAGCATGATTTTTCAGGATGCTTGTAATATAAGCCCTACCCCCCCCAAAAAATAAGCCCCAGTTAAGATCATCAACCAGGTAGACAACATTTATTACTGTGTTTCCCCAGAAATAAGACCTAACCAGAAAATAAATCCTAACACATCTTTTGGAACAAAAATTAATATAAGACCCGATCTTATTCTTGGATAAACTCGCTGCAGCCAACTCCAACTCTGCGGGACAGTTCAACAACTGAATTATTTCAAATAACTTTTTAATTTATTTTTTTTAACTTGGTGTCATTCACACTTCATTTTTGTCCCTCCTTTGGCAGCCTTTCTTTCTTTAACAATTCTCTTCCACCATTTCGTTGATATTAGTGTCACTCTTGGCCCGCAGCCAGTTATCTGGGTAGCGAATTGGCTGTGGCGAGTTGTCGTAGACCACCTGCGGTTTAACGAGACAAGAAGGTAACACTCACCTCACCATGACCACAGTTGAATCCCCCTCTTTGGCAAGGAAGCGCAGGACTCTGTCGTAGGTATCTGAAACGAGCATCGATGCGTTACAATGGATGAGGATTCATCCCTGGAAAACCCTTTCCCCGGTTCAAACAAGAGTTGGGAGAAGGAAGGTTCGCCGGAGACAAGCTGCTGTCAGTTTTCCTATTTGCCAGGCCTCTAACTGAAGGTTGTCCTCTGCTGGAATTATTTTTCAGATGGCAAGATGTCAAAAGATCCCTCTCTGATTACGGGATCATGTCGAAAACGCTGTGGCAACATTGGAAAGTGCTAAAACTTTGATTGCAGACATGGCTTGATTATAGTGTGGAAAGCAAATGGCTCTGGATGGATATCTGTGTCCAACGCTCAGGTTTAGCAAGATAAATCAACCTTGCTAATCTCTTGTCAGAACCTGTGGGTATCCATAAACAGCCAACTTCTCTTGCTTCAGATGCTTGGACATAACTAGTTGGGCTAGAATCGCTCTTGACGGCAGCATTATAAGCACAGTACTCCAAATATCTTCAAAAATGACTTAGATGAAGGAATAGGAGGGGAACTCCTCAGATTTGCAGAGGCCACTAAGTTGGCAGGAATAGCCGACACCCCAGAAGAGAAGCTCAGGATCCCAAAAGATCTTGGCAGACTCGAACAATGGGGCCCTTGTCCGACAACATGATATTGAAGGTGGAGAAAAGCAAGGTTTTGGGGAAAAGCAAAGGGACAAGCACCCACTAGGCGAAACCTGCTTTGGAGTCCCGGGCGGACAATCTCTTAAACACGAGCCGGGAACAGCGAAAAAAGCTAACAAGATCCTCGGTTGCATAAACAGAGGCGTAGAATCAAAGTCGCATCAAGTATTAGCACTATTTTGTAAAGCCTTAGTAAGGCCACACCTGGAACACCTCATCTAATTTTGGTCACCGGGTTACGAAAAAGAGGTTGGGACTTTGGAAAAAGGGCAGAGAAGAGCAACTAAGAGGATTAAATAAAGGCCTGGAGGCTAAAACAGACGAAGAAGGATTGCAGGAATTGGGCATGTCCAGTTTACTGAAAAGGAGGGTTAGGGGTGGCATGTTAGCAGCCTTCCAGTATTTGAGGGACTGCCCCAGAGAAGAAGGGGGACAACCCATTCTCCAGAAGGCAGGAGAAGAAGCAACGGATGGAAACTCATCCAGGAGAGAAGCAACCTGGAATTCAGGAGAAACCTCCTGACAGTGAGAGCAATTAACCCGTGGAACAGCTTGCCACCAGAGGCTGTGGGTGCGAGAAATCACGTGCACCTGTTTCAGTAATGGCTTGCCATTAACTGGGATGACTTTCAGCTTACCGCCCTGAGATTCCTCACCCGCCTTGGTTTAGCAACCCAAGACCTCACCGTTCCCTTACCGAAGCTTCCTATAATGCCAGCTCCACCGTGGAAATACAGCACAGCTTTTCTTTTGGCCCTCAGCGCCGTTTTGGGGGAGTAGATCCTGACCGGCACCCCGTCAAACTTCTCTTGCCGAATGACCAGGGACGAATCTCCCCACGCAGGGATTCCGTTCGTCCACAGCCGTAAGATTTCAGGAAGGCTGCACAGATTCAGCGCCTCTAAAACAATTCCCTGTTGGCAGAACGACACCACCACCACCCCAAAAAAAGGAGAACTGAGTTTGGAAAGATGGCCGCTGCCCCAAAGAAGAGGGGGTCAATCTATTCTCCAAAACGGCAGAAGGCAGGAGAAGAAGCAGCGGATGGGAACTTAACCAAGGAGAGAAGCAACCTGGAATTCAGGAGAAATTTCCTGGCAGTGAAAAAACAAACAAACAAACCAGTGGAACTGCTTGCCACCAGAAATTGTGGGTGCTTCCTCACTGGAGGTTTTTAAAAGAAGAGATCGGACAGCCATTTGTCTGGAATGGTAATAGGGTCTCTTGCCCGAGCAGGGGGTTGGACTAGAAGACCTCCGGGGTCCCTCCCAGCTCTATCCTGATGGATTGAAATGGCCTAGGGTCTCCCGCTCGAGCAGGGGGTTGGACTAGAAGACCTCGAAATCCATGCCATTCTTCTCCCCGGAGCTCCTGAGAGAAGAAGAAGGAAGAGAAGAGAGACTCACTAAAAGGATGCCGGAGATGAGCCCCGTCTGGCAGAAGCGGAGGCTCAACGGTCGGTCGATCCCCGGCGGAAGCACGGTTTGGACATACTGGATGACCACCGAGACGAGGAAGATGGGCGGGTAGATGGCGATGCCAACCAGGAGGCAGGCCAGGCGCTTGCAGAAGGGCACCATCGTGCCTAGTCTAGGGCACAGAGGATGCTGCTTCTCCTTTCCCAACCTGCCCGGAAAGTGTGCGGGATGCAGGTCGGCATAAATAAAATACCCCGAGGAGTGCAAAAAAGGACGTTGTCCATGCTTTAATACCCTCAGGAGAGATGGGCGTCACAAATGGGCAGGCAGGTGAGATAAGAGCATCACCTGCCAGATATGGAAACTATGAGCAATCGGATGCCTCATCAAGGTAAGCCAGATGTCTTGATTACAGTATTAAGATGTTTCAGTAAAGTGGGTAGCTACCTTACCCGACGCCCCGGAAGCCAAGCGCAGGATCCCCCCCAAAAAAAAAGACTTCACCTATGGGCCCCCACCCAACAACATGGCATTTAAACCAAGGCTTGACACCTAGGCAAGGGGGGGGGGAACCCAAACAACGGGGTGAGTCCAGATGAGGGGAGACCTCATCCAAAAACAGTCACGGCGAGAGGGACCCTCGGTTGCGTAAACGGAGGCGTAGCATCGAAATCACGGGAAGGTTTAGCCGTCGCTTCGTAAAGCCTTAGTAAGGCCACGCCGGGAATATTACTCCATCCAGTGTTGGTCTCCACGTTACAAAAAGAAACGACATCGAGACTTTGGAAGAGCAACCAGGGTGATTAAAGGCGACGCAAAGATACGAGGAACGGTTGGCTTTGGGTTCGGGTTTGGCTAATCTAAAGAAAAGAAGAATTAGGGGCGACATGGCGGCAGTCTTTCAGTGCTTGAGTGCTTGGCTGCCCCGAAGAAGAGGGGGTCAATTTATTCTCCAAAGCGCCAGAAGGCCGGACGAGAAGCAACCTGGATGGAAACTAACCAAGGAGAGAGTAACTCCCGGAGGCTTGGTTCTGTCTTCGTATCTAGAACAGCAGCAAAGAAATTTCCAGAAGTAC